>JAJGOT010000861.1:0-187285 GCA_022457155.1 Cladopsammia gracilis | reverse complement strand
CACTTATCAAACGTGTCATTTTTTTGTACAAAACCATGGTTAAAAAAGAATAAACAGGGTCAAAAACATGTCTGTTTTAACCATGTTAGAATATCGAATAATATCGAGTCGAAGAATGCAAATCATTGTTTTGTTTGCATGTTTGTTAAAAAACCTGCGGTTTTACGCGTTTTAACAAGATTATTTGATCAACGCTCGTCCGCATTGGAGTATTTTGTAGTGTGGTTAATCTTCGCGTAAATCACGTCGGCACTCACCATGGTTTCATCTGGGTAAAACCGTTCATTTCCAACCACGTTGAATAAAAAGTTTAAATTTGACGCAATAACAATTCTGGTTTCACGTTAGGATATATTTCTCTACCTCTTCACGATTATAAGATTTTCATCGGCTTAATTCGTTTAGTTATGCTTTAAAATCAGCGAAAAATTTCACCAACAACATTGCGCTGTAATATTGACCAATAATATACTGAGTACAACTGATGACCAAAAAGTCAGAACGGCACAAACTTGAGGCACAAATTTTGAAACGGACTAAATACAGCACAATCGTTGTTCAATAATATGTTCAACAATGATGGATGAAATAAAACAGTAGAAATTTCCCTGTTACCCAATGCAATAGCTAACGCCTTTTTGTAGCTGTCAAACAATTTTTTAAATAGTTTAATTTAACAACCTATAATTACGTCTTTGCAAGGTAAAAATACAATGTTAATGTCTAAGAATAAAAAATCAAAATAAATCAAAATAAAATAAATTGAACATCACATTTGTAGCTGTCACTTTTTCTATCACGGGGTTGCAATGGGTTCCCCCCTTGCCCCAGTCCTTGCTAACCTTTTTATTGGTTAACATGAGAGAATTTGGTTGGAACAATATACATCCCCGAACGTTTTATTTTACAGAAGATATGTAGATGACACTTTTTGTTTATTTAATAATGAACATGGCGCGCTTTTGTTTTTTAACTATATTAATACTAGACATTCTGCCCTAAATATAGAATTTATAAACACGACACGAACAATACACTAAAACACCAATTTCATGGAGAATATTGGTTATGGGTCTGGGAACGACTCCATAGTCCGTACTTTATTAGAAATTGCTCAACAGGCTTATGAAATAACAATGAAATTAATAAACTCAAGACAACTATCAACTCTGATGTCATGCAAACAATGTGCTGGAAGTACCAGGGAGGCCAGAAAAAAAAACCTACTATAAAAAACCCTAAGGGGAAAAAGAAAACGTAGGAGTCTGAGTTTGCTCTCTAGATATGGTAAGTGGTGAATTGTGACAAAAAAATGTCCTCAATAAAAATATTAAACAAACAGCGGTGATAAACATTTTAAAAACATGCATTTTATGAACTTAACGTTCAAAAAATGTCCTCTTTTGACCACGGCCTTTTAATACAGGGAGGATAGGTCTCGGAGCGTTATGATGTCAGTTTATCAAGTTATCACGAAAGTCAAGTTAACTCCAAACCCAATCAAAACGGGGCTTACTGAACAAATAAAATTAAATCACACCCAACATATCGGATAGTAAAGATGGATTTCCTGCAAAATCGTTGAGAATTTAACAAATCAGCTATTTTAACAAACCACGGCTATCAGGAGTAGTTCATGGATTTACAAGAAAACTTAACAGATGTATTTTATTCGTTCTATTTACTGTTTTCCATTTGAGCGAAATCTGATGTGCATGTTTGTTCTTATGATTGTTTATGGTGTGTGGGTCTCGAACACACCAAACCGGGTCGGGCCACATTCATTCGATCGGTATCTGATATTTAGTAGGTACGAGGAATTTGTCAGTTTTTTCCTTTAAAAGGGTATGTATATAACTTAAAGAAGGTATCATGTGGCGAACGTTTCGTGAAATTCTTTTGTTTCTCAAGAGTTGTGGTAAATGGTGGAAAATGACCAAAAACTTGTATTTTTTAACCACGACATTCAACACCCTCAATGTGTCGCCTTAGATCTATTGTTTTTAAAAAGCATACCAAGAACAACAAGTATTTTTTTCCATTCAGAACTATAACAAAAATAAATCTAAATTACTAAAAAAAATCACGTCTACTTAAAAGGTAACAAACTCATGCCGAACCACAGAGGGGCTAACTTCAGGGCGGGGCGCGCCGTTCACACCATCGCCCATTTGTGACAGCTGTCGCATCTGGATTGAACAACTTATACCTGGAAAAGTAACTTGTAACACGAAATCTACTGTACGATAAAGTTTGTCAGTTTGCTATTCATCAGCGACTTCCTATGTTTGACAGGTGTACTTGTCAGACGCTGTGAGTCAATTTGTCTCCTCTAATTCATTGGTCACCGCATTCATTCATTTATTTCCATCCAGAGTGGATGATGTATCCGCGTACTCATTTGTAACATAAACATTTAGTTTCTTTGTTGATTGAAAGTAACTTGGCAAAGTCCTGTGTTACAGCTGCACTTATCTATGGAGCTTAACCGGTATACTAAGGCCGTGGTGAAATATGCGAACATACTCGTAAAAGACCGCAGAATGGTTAAGGTGGGAGGTACCGGTCTGACAATCACACATTTACAGCACCTACGGCGTCCCTAGAGAAAAAGGAGTAAGAGCAACTAAACCACACGACGCGGTGTCTTTTTCAGTAAAACATTGGTGTGTTGATTGGAGTCTTAATCTGTAGCTGTAACTGCCGACTGAGCATTTGCTCTCTAGATATGGTAAGTGGTGAATTGTGACAAAAAAATGTCCTGAATAAAAATATTAAACAAACAGCGGTGATAAACATTTTAAAAACATGCATTTTATGAACTTAACGTTCAAAAAATGTCCTCTATTGACCACGGCCTTTTAATACAGGGAGGATAGGTCTCGGAGCGTTATGATGTCAGTTTATCAAGTTATCACGAAGGGCAAGTAAACGCCAAACCCAAGCAAGACGGGCCTTACTGAACAAATAAAATTAAATAACTCAAACTAACATCCAACAAGATGGATTTCCTGCAAAATCGTTGAGATTTTAACAAATCAGCTATTTTAACAAACCACGGCTCTCAGGAGTAATTCATGGATTTACAAGAAAACTTAACGGATGTATTTTATTCGTTCTATTTACCGTTTTCCGTGAGCGAAATCTGATGTGCATGTTTGTTCTTATGATTGTTTATGGTGTGTGGGTCTCGAACACACCAAACCGGGTCGGGCCACATTCATTCGATCGGTATCTGATATTTAGCAGGTACGAGGAATTTGTCAGTTTTTTCCTTTAAAAAGGTATGTATATAACTTAAAGAAGGTATCATGTGGCGAACGTTTCGTGAAATTCTTTTGTTTCTCAAGAGTTGTGGTAAATGGTGGAAAATGACCAAAAACTTGTATTTTTTAACCACGACATTCAACACCCTCAATGTGTCGCCTTAGATCTATTGTTTTTAAAAAGCATACCAAGAACAACAAGTATTTTTTTCCATTCAGAACTATAACAAAAATAAATCTAAATTACTAAAAAAAATAACGTCTACTTAAAAGGTAACAAACTCGTGCCGAACCACAGAGGGGCTAACTTCAGGGCGGGGGCACGCCGTTCACACCATCACCCATTGGTGACAGCTGTCGCATCTGGATTGAACAACTTATACCTGGAAAAGTAACTTGTAACACGAAATCTACTGTACGATAAAGTTTGTCAGTTTGCTATTCATCAGCAACTTGCTAGGTTTGACAGGTGTACTTGTCTGACGCTGTGAGTCAATTTGTCTCCTATTCATTGGTCACCGCATTCATTCATTTATTTCCATCCAGAGTGGATGATGTATCCGCGTACTCATTTGTAACATAAACATTTAGTTTCTTTGTTGATTGAAAGTAACTTGGCAAAGTCCTGTGTTACTGTTGCACTTATCTATGGAGTTTTAACCGACTAGCTACGGACGTGGTGACACAGAGAAACAAACACGTAAAGAACCCCAGAGCGGTTAATGGGACGCTCCGGTCGGACCATCACACATTTACCACAGCTACGGCGTCCCCGGAGAATAAGGAGTAAGAGCGACTAAACCGCACGACGCGGTGACTTTTTCTGTAAAACATTGGTGTGTTGATTGGGGTCTTAGCTGTAACTGCCGACTGAACGCTTGCTCTCTAGATATGGTAAGTGGTGAATTATGACAAAAAAATGTTCTCTTTTGACCACGGCCTTTTAATACAGGGAGGATAGGTCTCGTAGCGTTATGATGTCAGTTTATCAAGTTATCACGAAAGTCAAGTTAACTCCAAACCCAATCAAGACGGGGCTTACTGAACAAATAAAATTAAATCACTCAAACTAACACCCAACATCTCGGATGGTAAAGATGGATTTCCTTCAAAATCAAATCAGCTCTTTTAAGAAACCACGGTTCTCAGGTAGAAAATGACCAAAAACTTGTATTTTTTAACCACGACATTCAACAGCCTCATTCTGCCGCCTTAGATCTATTGTTTTTGAAGAGCATACCAAGAACAAGAAGTATTTTTTCCCATCTAGAACAATCACCAAAATAAATCTAAATTACTAAAATAGAATCACGTCTACTTAAAAAGAAACAGCCTTTCTGTGGTCCAGCACTAGTGTAATGCAGGGCGCGCCATCGCACCATCGCCCATTTGTGACAGGGGAAACTAACAGTTCTTACACTAATTATATTGTTTTATATATATTTTTTATTATATTTTTAATTATGTTTTAATATTTTTATATTTTTAATTATATTTTTAGTTATATATATATATTTTTAATTATATTGTATATATAGTCATCAAGTTGTCACGAAAGTCATCAAGTTAGCTTCAAAACCAAACTTACACGCTTTACATACTTTACTTTATTTCTTACATGCAATTAAATACTTAAATACTTAAATAATTTTTCGAAGTAGAAATTTGGAATTGCTTTCCAATTCTCGTCTATTAATCCAACTCAATCTTAATGCTTTAACCGTGAGATCGAAACAGAGGAAGTTTAATATATCTTTGCTAAGTGATTGGACTGGCTATAATGGTTGTCTCTGGGACTACATTCATAGAGGCAGTATATACCAGCTGAGACTTTGCAAGCAGTGTTCGGCCGTAAATAGTCAGGTCCCGAGAGAGCCAAACATCAAGTTTTGTATCCATTCTTTGTATCTTTTAGAGTGAAATTATTATGTTAGTTCTGGGCTTCATTATAGTACAGAAAAGTTCCCAGAAATTTAATCGCGCTTTTGGGGCATTTAAAATTTAAGATCTTTTTAGTATTATTTTTCTGCAGAGAACCTATCCAAATCGCTTTGGTCTTTTTGAAGTTTAATTCTAAGCCGGAGGTGGTGCCGAATTCGTTTAACACTTTCAAAGCTTGTTTGATCGAGTCTTCTTCCTTAGCAATTATTGTTATGTCATCTGCAAACTGAGATATTTTCGAGATATTTTCTTGGTCGTTAGGTAATAAGATTCCTTTACAAAGCTTATCTCGTCTTATCTTTAAGCCAAGTGTTTCTACCGAACTGAATAATGAACAAGAAAGCACTCAGGGGAAAACACCACGCGTGATTTCAGTGGTTCGTCATAAAGCCTGCGCCTTTTATAGTTTGGAAAGTTAAATTCAAGTTTGTTTGCTTTTATAGAGCGTTGGGTCTCAGAAAACAGAGAAAGGTAGCATTATATTCGACGAGTTCAAAAGGTTACATCTGTGGGTTATAATTGGTGATGAGTTTCGATCCAGTTTGTTTCTGCATAAAATGCAAATCGATTTCGCTTTTACGCCCACACGAATGACCTCCAAGAAACACTAAAAAAATGCTGGCCTAATTTAACAAGCTATAAACGAAAGGAAAGCTGGTAGCAGAAAGGGCCTGAAACTAAGAAGACTGAGAATATTCGAAGGTGAGCAATCGGCCAGACAAAAATTATTCCCACACTTAAATCGATCTCTCCTAATTTCCCTGCACTTTGAATCGCTAAACTAACAAATGATCGAATTCAACGGTATGAAGTATAAAAGTAAACCGAACTGCGAAGCCGCGAGAGCGGCGACTTTGTTATTGTCAACCCGTTTAGTACCCACAATAACCAGTTTTATTAGTCTTTTTGGAATAGCCTCTGAACAGACACCTGAAATGGGAATAGGGCACAAAGGAAAAAAACCGGCGAGGCTTGGAGAGCTAAAACCTCTCACAACTCCTTAATTTAATATTATTTCGCTCTAGTCACCGATTATTCTTCCATCCTTTTCCCATTTAAGGTTCACAGGTCAGTATTTTGTACAGGCAGTGGGACTTGTTTTCTGGTCCGAGCTTCCCTAGAGAGCAATATGTTTAACTTTATTCATGAATACACGCAGGGTTCTATCTAGGGGGTTTGAGGGGTGGAAGCTTCCCCCCTAAAAAAGTTGTTATCACTGCCATTTATAAGTAAATATATCGGAAAAATCATCCAGGTCAGTGTACGTGAAGCAAGTATTCCTTGTCAAAGGACACTATATGTAATTGAGCACAACCTTGGTGTGGAGAGAAGCCCCTACCGGAAAACAAGTTCTACTTGCTGGACTAAATACTGTTTTCAGAAATGTCTGGATCAACGTTGACGATGTCTTAGTTGTTTTAAGATCTTAGTTTATTTTAGTTTCTCGGTTGTCAGTGCGATTGATTGCATGGAAGCTTTTATCATAAACAACGTTTGTTTTCCTGCTTGCTGATGTCTATAAAATCAGTTATAAAGAACATAATGTCACCTGATGATATTTTCGCCCAACTATAATGAATTTTTATTATCAGACATCGTTTTTTTATAACATCTTCATGTCTTTGAAGATGTTTAAAAAAACTGCTTCAAGTGAGTATTATTAATTTAAAAGTACCTTTCAACAACATCACACACACATACACGATCTTTTTGCATTCTTTATTAACAATTTCCGAGTTTTTTCTTCTTCTTTCTTCTTTTGCCATTAATTATCCTGTAATTAAAAAATATATATATGCTTTAGAATTTAACAGGTTTTTCCCTGGCAGAGAATTTCAACAACACCCAATGAGAATCAATATCAATTCTTTAGTTGGTTTATATCGATAGAAAGTTTAAAAGTGAGCGGGGTCTTATTTTCTCATGTTGTTCATAAATTTGATCAAAGATTACTTTTTGGAGTTTGTAATAATAATTGTTCTGTTCTTAAAACAGTTACCCTACAATTACTTATCAGAATGAATGGGATTCCACTGTATGGAAATCTCACGCCTACCGATGGTTGTAACATCAGGAAATTGTCCAATTAGTACTTAAGTAATTTTAAAAAGTAATTATTTATACTTACATTTAAAAAAACTTTAAAATCACCCCAAGTAGGGGGACCAACCCTGTTCAGAGATATGATGGTAGTTGGTGTGGTGGGTCCACACCTCTTTAGCCTTGCAGAGGTATGGACCCATTGACTTGCTGACTCGCTGACTCGCTGTAAATCTTGGAAGGTCAGGATTCTGGCACCTTTGTGAGTATAGATTAAATATCAAAATCTTTCGCCCCTCTTCAATTTTCCTCTTCAATTTTCCTCGCTTTTTCTTTTCGCGCTGCTACCTATTCAAACGCATGGAACAGACAAAACTCTAACCTCGGTCCCAGGGTTTCTACTCTTCCCCTCCTTGGGACGAGAAGAGGAGAGACCCTGGCGACGGCAGCTTTTCTAACCCCCCTCCCCCCCCGGGAAGCCAGTGCAGTCTGTGGATAAGGGATAAGGTTATAATTTCGCGGTTCAAACGGCTTAGTCGCCTATTCAAACTGGTCTTTGAGTTCACGGGAACTGATTAAGAAACCATACTTAATACCAACGGATGTAATTCACATCGAATAATGTTGTGCAAGGGTATATAAGAACCACGAGTTCTGAATTATGTCTCTCAGTTTTCGCAAGTAGCGTTGGATCGGAAGTGGGAAATAACTGGGGCCGGCATAGTAAGAGGCTATGAGGATGGGAGTGAGTGGGAGTGTTTCCCCTCCCAACCCATCCCCAGGGGTGTAGATTGGGCTTTCTTTTCGGTTCTAATAAACTGGGTAACCATTAGGAACAATGCTTTTCCAGTTCTCCCCATTCCTAATCGAGCCGTGAATGAGTGAGGAACACTTTGCATAGGTTCAGAATTATTAAATGTCGTGTAGGCTCCTAAATGTTCAGTAAAGAAGGTCAAAACCATTTTTGTATGTGTTTTAGAACTGGGCAAAAAGGGCAAAGTCGCATGCTTATTAACACCAGAGATAAAATGTCGGCATCACGCTTTTGAAGTAAACAGCTACCTTGGGACAGAGAGCTCGCCGATCTTTCCAGAGCTAACTTGCGATCAGGCTCTATTTTAGCATTTCGCTTGGCGGGTAAACCATTCACGCGGGAAATGCAAAGTTTTAGCAGGCTACTCGTAAGAGAAAATGTAACTGCGACGCTAAAATAATTTATGCCTCATCGCGGCTTATCCCAGAACCACCTTAGTTTTACCTTGACACCCCAGATGCTTAAATGTACAATTTTTTGCCCATAAAATTATCTTTGTGTAATTTATCGAGCCAAGATGGTGGAAGCTTCAGTGGAATGGCGCAATTCCAAGCGAACAATTTCTATGCGTGTGAAGGTGGTGTCTCTAATAGCAAATTATGTACATGTGTATGAGAATCAAAATTTGAAAAAAAAAAAAATAAAGCGAAACGAAACGAAACGAAACGACTGAAATGTCGTGGAATTGCCAAACATTTTTAATTTCATTCAATGACCCCTCCCTCCCCCCATTACAATAGAGATTCACGATTCAAAAGAAAACGAGCCGTGTTTTACTTTTTTGGGGCAAGAAATGGTGCATAATCGCTCGACAATCATTCAATTTTTCACGCAAAGTATTCCCCCGATTGAAAAATTGATTAGCAGTGGCGCTGACTTTTTTAGTTTTATGGGCAACAAAGATGAAACTGCTTGGCCACATTAAGTGTGGTGCTACAGGCCTACGAAAACATTTAATCGAGTCATCAAAAAAGGTAAATGATAACAATTAATCAGGTCTTTTTGGAGCAACAAGACTGAACTGGTCTTATTATCTTGACCACTGAACCAAACCAAATTATCTGCGGACTTCATGTCCCGCCTCCCATTCATAAAAATACATTTGCGAAAAACCTCAAAAATATAATATTTACAACATTTACAGTAAATCGTCATACCATTTCTAATGCCTCCTCGGCTGCTTTGCTAAGATGGATTCTGGCAATGAAAATCATGCTGCAAAAACGAAACATTACACGATCAACAAAAATATTTATAGGAATAACTGACACAAGAAGTAATCATTTTGCCATCAGTCATAATTCTGACATGTTTTTCAGTCTTAAAATAAATAACATTTTATGGCACCACTAGAAATATAATTTATGAGGGCTGATATCTCGTAAAACAAATAAATGAAGAAATTGATAGTAAACTTACTTCTCCGTCGTCATCTCTCTAACTTCGACTCGCGAATCAGTGAACCTGCGCTTATATAGGGATTTTAAATGTGCATGTGAATTGTCAAGCTAATTGTACCTGCCTAAATCACACCTACTTTAAATCTGAATTAAAATTACCCTCCTTTCTCGGGCAATTTTTCATGGCCGTGTTTGTTTTTTCCTGGAAGAAGACATGACTGGTGCAAGCCAAAGCCAGTTGGATGCTAAACACCCAAGAAAAAAATGAATTAAAAATAGATTGCTGCAGGGATTACCCACATGATAATAATTAACCATCTTTTTTTAAAGGAGCATTTAAATGAATAGATCAGGACCAATATAAGCAAAAGAGAACATGCACGGCCACTGAAGGGAGTATGTTTCACTGTATTAATACTACAGCAACAGACTATATGCAACATTATGACCAAAAAAATGTATCTTTCATCTGCAGACAAGGAACAAATTACTGTGGTCTAACTGAATAATATAGTTGAAAGAATAATCATTGTAAACTGTAACACAAATTTTATTTGAAATTCATGCAATTGGATGTGCGATTAATAGATAATTTTAGTAAATTTACAAAAAATAATCCTCACCACTCACTGTTGCTCTTTGATATTGAGTGTACATTGTGACTTGCTTTGCCGGTTGATTACAAATCACCGGCTCGGCATCACACAAAGGACACTTCTTGACCTCATCACTGGCACTGAAGACTGTGTCCTCTAGGACAGTCAATGTGCTCAATGAGCCAGGCCTGTCCAGTTGAAATTTCTTGTATGAGAAACATTTGTACTTCCAGTATTGTTTGGGATTTGGAACTTCTAGATGGTATGAAGTTAAATAAACAGGGTATAAATAGTTTGAACAAATCAAATTTAAATTAATCAATGATTTTGTTTTATACACATATAATAATTGTTATCACATGCAGCATATAAAAATCTGGGGGGGTACTCTCATATATAAGCTATATGAGTATGTGCCGCTGTGAAGGGTATGGTTTTCAGGCAGTTTAGTCTGGGATAGGTTATAGTAATCAGAGATTTTTGGTCTAAAATAGGGTATCATTTTCCGTGAAACTGATCACTTGTGTGAAGAATTTAGTCTATAGACAAGGCTTACTGGCAAATGGCATTTAAAAATCGGTACGGCGGGCAGTACGGCATTTTTACTGACCCCTGTTAACTAATAACTGATAGTTAGCGAGTTTCTGGAAAATAGTGAGTCTGGAATAGGTCTAGGATTAAGGGTAGGGTTTTCTGTGTTTAGTATAGAATAGGGTTGCAAAATGCAGCTAAAATGGTCTAGCATACATGAAGTGTTGTATTGAAAAAAATTATAATTTATCAATAAAAAGCTGATGATGATGATGATGATGATGATGTTATGGGAATGGTGTAACTTATTAATGACTTAAATATTGGAAGGCAAAGTATTGAAATAAAGAAATGCTACTTATAATTATGTGCCAAATAGTGCCTGTACAAAAAAAAAGTTAATCAAAGAAATATGCCATGAAATATATAAACTAACTGGGAAATTAAAATTATAAACAAATTGATTTTCAAATACATGTACCTTGGCAATCACAGAATTCTGAAATGAAGTCTGGACAATTTTCACTTTCCAATGAGTCCACAACAAAAGTGATGTGTTCACATGATATGGCATTACCACAAGTCATGCACTTTAACCCAGTGGCAGACTTCGTGATTATTGCCCAGGATTTCGAAGGTGGCCTGGCACAAATAACTTCTTTGCTCACATTTACAAAGGGAAGTTTGTCGGCCATTTCAGACTGAGAATCTCGTTCTGTGTACATTAGTGTAGAAATAATATATATAGATAGGCTTAGCCTAACAGCGGAGCTCTCTGAACAGAAACGATAATGATAAGCTTAACTTAGGTGAAAGGTCAGAAGCACAAGAAAAATTAGAATTAAGATTGACGACCAGACTATTTTTCAATTTTAGCAATTCTCAAAAACAGTAAGCGTATAACGCGACCGTCTGCACAGTACATTTAGACTGCACAAATTACACAATAGCTCACAAAACAACATTTTCTCGGTCTAGAATAACTAATATGACTAATTTCCGAATAAAATACATCTGTTGCGTCTGGAAAATTACCCGAAAAACTGATTTGGAAATGATGAGTTGCCAGTAGCTCAATTATGAGTCACAAGCTTCACAAATATTCGGATGACACCACAAAGCAGAAAATTTCTGTTCGGTCATTCGGGAGAAATCAATTTGCAACTGTGTTGTGATGTCATTTCTTATGTCCCTTACAGTGGCCCGAGAGTTCTCGGTGCCATTGTGGAAAGTTGCCTTATTTCGAAAAACCCATATACCATAAGTATGGTCTTAATGAAAAAGCGCGCTCGCATGTCATTCTCATCGTAAGCAGAAGTCCATAGGTAAAAGGCTCCTCAGGCTTCTGGAAGGAGAAAACCTTCAATAGTATCTTCCTTTCTTACACTGGTAGCCAAAATATCTGCGCATAAAACGTACAAAAGTGGAGACTGGGGATCTCCCTGCCTCACGCATGACTTGAGAGGAAAAACGATTAGCTATAATTTTCATATTTGCTTGACAGTGAGTGTCACGCAAGATAAATAAATAAATTCTCGAAAATCGTCCTACCTGGGACGGAACAAGTTTGATCTTCTTGAATAATCGAGGGTAACACTTTTTGAAAATCTGTTTGTAAGAGCTTTTGAACAAATTAAATTTTTGTAATCAACATCAAGTAGCGAAATGGCGGGGTCACCAATTTTTTTAGGTTTTTCCTATCATCTTTCTTGTAAAGTAACCTAGTCACGCCTCCTTGCATTGAATCACTGAAAGAATTATTTTCCAAACTAAATAAGGCCAAAAAGATCCCAGAATTTAGCATAAAATTCTTGAGGTAATCCGTCTGAACCGGGGGGTTTCGCTCAAGAAAGTCCACGCATTGCGTGGGTAATTTTAGCCAAAGATAAAACTCATTCTTCGCAGGATAAAATTTCGCTCTAATCTGTTTTCAAGTTTGTTCAAAAATTCGGTTTGGACTGTTAAATTAACAGGTTCTTGCGAGTACAAATTACGGTAAAAATCGAGATGAGCCGGAGTCTTGTTAAAAGACTTAAACACCGGCGGCCGTGTTGCTTCGAGCGTAAAAAAAGAATTTGCTAGGTTTTTCACCTTCTTCAAGCCATTTGACTCTGCTACGAATTTGGTTTCCTCTCATTTGGGATAAATTAACGGCTCGAATTTCTCTTTCGAGCGTTTCTATGGTGGTTTTCGCTAAGTTATCTCCTTTAATAAGAGCCCGTTTTGCTTCGATCAAAGAAATTATAGTTGCGTGGCCTTACCGCGATTAAATATGCGTTGTTTACTTCGACCAAAATCTATAGCAACTAATGTTATAGATTCTTTAAGAAAATCCCACCAAGCTTGAATGGAATTAAATGCTTTCCGGTACAATACATGTTTCTTAATAATTTCTGAGATCATATCGTAAATATTAAATTCTAAATTTAGCCTCCAAAGTCCTGGTCCACGGGAAAATGCATTATGCAAATTGCGGATAAATCAACAGAATCATGATCGGAAAAAACACAAGGCAAAATTTCACATTTTAGAAAGGAATCATACAAGTCCTGAGCAATAAAAAAATTATCCAAACGTGTACCGATAGTTTTATCCGCGTTAAACCATGTGCTTTGTATTTTTCAGTCGGCCGTGTTTTTTTTGCGCCAGATATCAATAAACGATGAACACTTGTGCAGATCTTTCAAATCCGTGGAAATTGTAAGATTTCCTCCAAACTTATCAGAAACATTTTCAATGCAGTTAAAATCGCCAGCAATAATTTTAAAAGAGTTCTGAAAAAATATTCATGAATTGTATCATAAAAGCATTTTCGTTCACTTGGATTCGTGGGTGCAAAATTAATTTTGGTGTCGTCGAGTTCAGTTAAAACACTAACATTTCTACCAGAAGAATCTCTTTTTCCATTGTAAACATTTGAAATCAGTATTTTCAGCTTCAAGAATGGCAACGCCGCCTTGTTTACCAAGAGCGGGCGACCAGAAACTTTTACCGCGCCATTTAGCTGTCAGAGAATTTATCGCATTTTGACTTGTCGCTAAAGTTTCTTGTAAACAAATAAAATCAGAACGGGAATTTTTCGCAAAATCAAAAACAGAGCGTTGTTTGGCTTCATTGCCAAAACCACGGATATTCAAAGATGTAAATTTAGCTCTGAATGTAAAAACTTGGAGAAAATTCTTCTGGTAAAATTAAGCTTACGTAGGCTTAACTAATTAAGCAATTTTTGCAAATCACATTTAGACAGTTACTTGCTTTTCTGTTTATGTTTGTTTGTCCGATATCCAGTGTTTTTCCTCTTCGGCAAAGGTTGTTCGCCGTCATATTCAGAACGTTCGCGAGTTTTAGGGTCCGTTTTCTTTGCTTCAGGAATTGACGTATCTTGTTTGTCTTTTTCCGTGATTTTTCCATTGACGAGTACAGGTTGTGTTGGTTTTGGCGCGGAGGCAAGCTTTTGCGAACTGCCCTGTTTGTAGCCGCGGGGAAGCGCGCGAAAAACAAAGCCTCGTTCCCAGTTCCTCTCTCTTCATATACGTCATCATCGATGATGACGTAACGGGTGGAGAGACGTGCACACGGACCGACGCGCCCGCGAAACATTCCGCTAGCCATGACCATGAAAAATGACGGGACGGTTCTATGAGTATGGGGCTGCGCAGCCGAGCCTTCGGCTTGGCGAGTGCTCCGCTAAAAACAAAATAAAAATAGAATAAAATAAATAAAATTATGTAGTGTGGTTAAAAAAGAAAATAATGAGTACAATAATTGTCTCCCTTTGGGCGTCTTTGCGCAAAGGGATTAATTGCTATCCACCAGTATTAGGTTTCAGTTTTGTTAATAGATCTAGTAGCGTGCACAGTGTTTTTTAGTCGTGTACATTTTTCTTTTTCCCACCGACCCACCCGTCATTCCTTTTAGTTTTATTTAGGTGAGGTGGCAGAGAGGTTTATTTCGCTTTCTTGTTCATTACCATTTTGTCTACTTTATTCGAGGAAATAAACTTCTCTCTTGGCCAAAAACAGACTGTGTGGTTGTTGTGTTGTTGGCGGGGGGAATTCATTGCAGATTATGAATATGAAATCAATTTCAGCTGTAATTACATGACATGTAAACATATAGTATTGATCTGGAAACAATAAGGTAACTGTGTTCAAGTGAGTCAGACTGGAGTATGTGTGTGTATTACATAATTTATATGACTTTGTTTGGTAGTATTTACAGCAATGTTGAATATCTTCTTTACCAATCAGATGTCTCCAAAAATGTGTTTCAAACAGAGAACAATTTCTATACTTTGTTTATTAAATTGACCCTGTCGGTCCCAACCATCAATAAATTATGGTCATGCCCAATTGCAAGTAATTTGGCAATTGTCAGTATAAAATTAAAAATATTGATTAACAAATTTGAAACACAATTTAACAGTCATTACTTTCTTAAGAACTAAATTCTTTTACACTTGATCGCTTTTGAAAAACAATTATATATTAAGGTAAATTGAAACTTTCACAAAAGGATTCATAGAGGAATTATATGTTGTATTATCTGGTGAGATAAATATTAATGGTCCTCTGAGTATGATGAGAATAAAAAACATGCAAATGAAATTTTACTAAAAATTAAATTCAAGTACACCTGTACACACCTTCTTCATGATCATGAACTGGTGCCAATGAGTACATGGCATCAAAACTCTCCATGGCTGAGCTCAGTACTTTTATGTGGAGACATTCAGGGTTCAGTTCTGACCATTCTTAAAGTTAAACATAAAAAATCAAAGTTTTTTGAGAATTGATGTTACTTTGTACTGCCATTCTAGTCTTAGTCTAATAGACTAGGAGCCGAACCCTCAAAAAAATTGTCGCGTTGCACCCCCACTACACAAAAAGTTTGTCTTCATAATATGATAGACCGATACCCATGCAACATTTTTAGGATGTTCGTACTAACGAATTGTGGGGTCAGTGATTGGCTACAGGATTGTTTTTGAGGGGGGTGGGGCCCCTAAAATGGTGCCTCTATGAAACTATAAGGTCTTCTTTTTAAAAGGAAACTGATCATATCTGGAGATATACTCATCCATTTGTCACCAAATTTGGACAAAGTGTTAATCTCATCAATTCCATGAAACGAGTGTGGTTAGGTGTGCGTCATGCGTTACCATGGCAACGGTTGCTAAGAACGTATGTTTTGCCAGGTTTCATCCTATTAATCAGTAAAAAGTGAAAAAAGAACCAAAATAAAGTATTATTTTCTATTCATGTGGTTCTGGAGTTCATTATTTAAAACGAAATCATCATTTTAGTAGGTAATGTATACATAGGTTCAAGAATTTGAACAGTGAGATCAGAAGATGAATGAATGAGATGAAGACTATTTGCAAAGATCCCTAAAAAGTAATTGCACATCGTTAGGAATTCGTTGTATAAATCCATCTTTTAATGATATGAACATACAACAAACATGTCTGGTCAATGACAAAGAATAAATGTTTCTTGAGAGTGGAACTAAAGATGAGATAAGGAAAAATTGACAAAAAGGCATGAAAACTTTACATCGTTTGTTACATTTGTCTGAATTGAACAATTCACTTCATTTGTTCAAGGCTGTCAATACAATTTATATTTACATCAAGCTTTCGAGTATTATAAAGTGGAATCATTAAGATCGCTTTCATCATCACTACTGTCATCTACATTTTCAATCTTGTAAGGATTATGACAATCCTCGCTGCCCATACAAAGACATGCCTCTGTGCATGCCATCTCATTAGCTTTACAAGTGCAACGGTTCTCCCCTTTGCACGAAGAACAGCTGGCGCATCTGCAGACAGTCAACTCTAAAAGACCTTTCGGTGCTGGATCTTTTGACATCAACACAGGTTCTAGGACATCTTCACGATATGCCCATCCATTTCCAACAGGAGATGGGAGTTCTTGAATGGCCTCTAAACATTGTTTCCAAACCTTTGTTTGGTAGTTCGCACGTTCAATGTGGTGATGGAGGCTGTTAGAGGTTGGCGGTAAGCTCTCATTCTTATGTTTCCTTTGACAAAACATCCAGTACCTGACTTCGTCTGCTGTCGTTCCAGCTCTCTCTGACGTTGTGTAAGCAGCACATAGAAATCTTGCGCAAGCCTTAATTGTGCTGTTTGATGGAGGTAACTGCTCTCCCAAAAGCGACATGTCTGAGTGGGCGCCAGGATTATTCTTCAGCACTTTCCATGGCTTCTTTTTACCCATACGACTAAGACCACTGGTGGTGTCACAGCCTGTAAGTGCGTGAAATGCCGGGAGTAGGTTACATAAATCAGGGCCTAGCTTCTCTACGACATGATGGATTGGAACATAACAAAGTTTGAACTTAACATCCGTGCGGAACCATAGCTGTTCACATCCCAAGGATCTATACGCGTACACACACAGCACAGCAACGTCAGTGTCGGGGGACTGCACGACAATTCTTCTGTGGTCACATGCAGAATGTTGAGCATGTACCAACATTCTTGTATCCGCTTCTTCATGGTCTGACTTCAGTTCATGCAGGTTACATTGCTGGCCTCTGATAACAAGGAAGGCATCTCTCTCACACTGAAATCCACCTCCTAACACAAGTTGCTGGCCAGGCTTCAAGTTTGACTGCGCCAATTCACACCAAACATCACTAAGAAACACTTGTAGACTTGCCTTGTTCTTGGGGTTATTGATATACTTCTGCCATTGCTAAGGTGTAGGAGTATTGGGCCCTGTAATCTTTATTTCAAACCCAGATGAAGCACCTCGTCTTTTCCTCTCACCACCTTTAATGGAATCTGGCTTGTCATAGCGGTCAAACACAACATCTACGCGGTTACAGTTGTTCTTACTCAGTGGTGCAGTGATGATTTGAAAGTATTTCCTGGCTAATTCTCCAAAAGTGCGGGCCCCTGCTGATTTTGCTGCTTGGACCGTCGCCATTACGTCAATTATATGTGCTGTGGACATTGTGTCATTTTGCGATGGTAGTCTAGGTAGAACCTCTGTTACTTTCTCCAATTCTGTGAGAAGTTGTGACTTTGTGCACCATCAGAATGCGCCAACGAGAAGGGGACCGAAGATAACTCATAGGAGAGGACATCTCGTAGATCTACCTCCCTTGACTTGGCAGCTATTAGCAGTCTTGCAAAGAGATCTCGGTCTGAACTCATAGCAACAATCCTTTCGTCGGTGGATTTTGCTTGTGCCCTTTTTGAAAAGCTTGCAAACGTTTTAAGGTTTAAGCGTTTCAATGGCTCCCAAAAGCTAACATCATTGCTGTTAATTCTTGTAGCAACGAATGTATCTGCATGTTCCTTTCCAACACTTTCGGAATTCAGAAGACAGGTGGCAGCTTGCTGTGGCATTACAACCCCTGTGGCCAGGTTTGTCAAGGGATTTGATGCCTCGTCGACCACGCTTTCGATTGTAAATGGGTTCGCCATTCTTTCATTGATTGTTGTTATAAGCCTCTGAACATCCTTTTCATCTCTATCCATTCTCCTTTTTCCTCCTTCTTTGTGAGTTCCTACTCTATCACTGTCTCCAATGCTGCACATGCCTTTTGTTGCAGACGACAGGGCTGCTCTTTCGTGTGCTGTTAAGAACCATCTCTCCAATGCCCCAGGCTTCTGTGATATACCAATGATGCCACCTCCTTTCTTGGAATCAAGGTTAACACTTTGCTCCAACGCCATATCGGTCCAGACTTGGCTGAATGGCTGTCGTGACCTGCTAACAGGATGGTTGCCTTGGATAAACTCCTGGTGAACTTCTGGAGCACTGACAGGTAGTTTCTGCATATCAGCGAGGTATACAGGAAGCCACCTAGAGTAGTTGGTACGATCCATAGAAAAGAAGTGGGGTAGCATCTCTGTAGTGGCTGCAAGATGAAGAGGCCAATCCCCATCCCTTTCTGCTCTGATAAACCGCAAGAGGATCAGGACCATCTTTATGTAACTGTCCCAAAATTTAAACATTGGCGACTTCTCACATGTTTGCTCTTTAAACTGGTCAAAGAGGGTTTGGATGTTGCCCATCATTCCACATAGGACTTCGAAGTTTTCTGTGAGTTTCGTTTGGTTGCTGGCAGTGACTGTTGCTGTGCAATTGGTCATAACATTGGAGATTTCATCTTCGTTGAGTGACTGTAACGATGTATCTGGGGTCTGTCTTGACACCCAAGCGACAAATGCGTCCCATTGCAATCGCAACAGAGCTTCCATGGTGATCTTGTGGGCTCGCACTCCGCGGTTATAAGTCTTTCCCTTAAGCACATTCGAGGCTGTGTTAATGCCATACACTCCAGATTCTGTTAGTAAGTCCTCTAATCCAGAATCTTGAAACCTCTTTCCAATCACTGCAAGATAATTCAGGGCGATATGAAATCCACCCATTCTAATCACTGTATCCTGGAACTCCTCCGGGAAACGCCATTGTAGCTCCTTTGCTTTCATGTAAATGGCAAGATCAAAAGTGACAACATTGTTCTTTTGTCCTAAATTTGTCGTCATGGCTTGAACAACCTTGAGGACCGTGTACACTGTGCTAAACTCCGTTGGCGAACCAGATATTAACGGGCAATAACCAATTGTAGATGGCACTGGTGTCACAGACGAAACTATCGAATTGAACGCACTCCACCCTGGAATGGTTTGTTTCTGTTTACAGGAATCTTCAGACAACAAACTGCTTGGATCACGCCTCAACAAGAACCAAGCTAAATCCTTTCTATCAACTGCAGATCGAAGATCGAATGGGCATCGGTACCATTCTTCTTTGACTTCACCGAGAAATTCCGTGACTGAAGGTCGTTTTCCACCTACACTACACTCAAGGATGTCTTGGCTGGGTACGGATGAATCTAATGATCGCTTTCTAACCGAATGATCACCATGAACTGTGGGTCTTGGACTTGGGCCAAAATGACCTCTTTGATAAACAACTAGCGTCGTTCCATGAGTCGTTTGTTTTCCATCCAATGTCTCTTCGTTTATGTCATTGTTATCAGCAGCACACTGAACAAACACACTAGGTGAGATGTTGGATGGTATAACCACTCCAGAGCCTTCTGACTTCTTGATAATTTCTTTTGCCAGGCTTGTATCCACTACTTCCACATCATCGTAAGAGGAACAATGTCCCATCCTGTTCAACAAGGTTACTATTTGTTTTGAGCCTGTAACGTGATGGAGAGTGACTCCGAGCCCGATATGCTTGGGCGTTTTCACTCTTCCGCGAGTGACTGCATGCATCAAATCCTGGCCAAGCATAAGTACGCGCCTTTCATCATCTGGATCTTGACGGAACAATAGTGCAGTTATCTCCAATTTTCTCTGGCTGCGCTATGACCCAAGAAAGAAAACTGTAGAGAGTTTCCGGCATGATATCTTTCCCTTTACTCAGAGATACATCGTTGATACACAGTGGCTGAATATTTATTCCTTTGGATCCCTTTATGTCCATCTTCAGTATCTGTCACGCATGGTAGAGGATTCTGGTGTTGTCATTTTCCCCACAATCTCGTTGTGCTGGCAAAGGGTTCTCTTCCTGCATGGGTGTTTGCTTTGCTGCTTCATTGATGATGGATTTCAAGGAACTCTTGCTAGAGTAAACTAATTCTGGCTTCGATGGGTCTGGTTGCTTCTGAAATACAATGGATTCTTGAAAGTGTCCCTGCAATCTCCTTTTTAACTTTTCACTTCTGTAACTTGCTGAAGTTGCATTGCCATTTCTTTCTAAAATGTTCTGGTACTGCGACAACAAAGACGTCATGTCATATGCCTTGCCAGCTGATATGTTGGGAGTTATTTGCTCTACAAGATGCTGGAATGCCTGAGCATATTCGTCCTTTTCTTTGTCCACCTCTCTGAGCTCATGATACTTTAAGTTCGACTTGCTCACGTAATTTGCTCTGCATGCGCTGTGATACTTTGCTTCAGCGGCAATTAGGTCAACGTGTTGAATGTTCATTAACATTGAATTGTCATTTCTTCTCTGTGCAGCAGTCCTGATTGCTTCGCAAGCATCGTATGTACAAACATTTATTACATTTCGACAGCCTTTATGTTTTACTCTCTGGCAAAACAAACAAAGTGACCAATCGATAGGAGATCTCCCAGATCTGCAAGACCTTGCTTCTGAAGACTGAGATGAGCTGACTGTGTTTTAAGCCGTGGCCTTACCTGTGTTGACATAAGTTAAATTTCTTTTACTAGTGTATGATTTATAACACTTGTTATGCCATACAATTTCCATTGAATGCACTGAATCCTTTGAAGATAGCAGACGTTGATATACCTCGTCATCTCTCTGTTTAGCAGCGGACAAAAAAACTGCAATACTATTATCTGAAGCTCTCCTTAAAATGTCTGCAGCATCCTTTTGGCACACGATGCATCTTTTTTGGTCTACCGTTTTTTGTCTCTTTGTTGGCAAAAGTTCCAGACATTCTTCGGTATCATTCCAGTCATTATTTGCCATAGCTATTAAAATTAAATAAAAGTTATTTTGTTGTTATATATTTAACTGCAGGAGACCTTCCATATTTAAAGATAGCAAAACAACCTCCGAACAGAAAAACCTCTCAAACTAGGGTCCATTTTGCATGTGTTCAACTGAAGTTAGTAGTTATTAAAAAACACTTTTTAGAAGTCCGTACTTACAGATCGAGCAGAGATGTTTTACAGCTACTTTTTTCCTTTTTAAAATAAATCTTTAAGAAACGTTTCTTCTCTTTGTATTCAATATAAAAAGCCAGTAAAACTAAGGGTAACACAACACAATCAAGCAAATTACCTTAAACTTTCTCAGACTAAATCCAACATGGCCGCCCTCGGAGTCTCCAAAATTTTGCAAAGCATCATGGGATGAAAACAGGGAATGGAACGGAACTTCAAGACATAACGGAATGTTTAACACAAATGCCAACGCATATCAAATGTGTTACATTTTCTGGAAATAGCAATGTAAAACGGTCGGGATAAAAGCAGAAAATGAAAAAAAGGTATTTTTGTAAGGTATTGTTTGAGGGATCCGATCCATCATCGTCACTTACAATAGATTTGCAAATGACTCGAATTGATACTTACAATAAAATACAAAGTAAGAAATAGATAATTAATAAGACCAAAGTGGAGACAGTTTAAGAGAAAGTTTTAGATTGACACAATTTAGTTCATTTAAAACACTACCAACACTGGTTTCTTAGGACCTATTTCTGCTGTGTTCAAATTTCAATCCCGAGAACACTGACTCGCAAAACCATTTTGCGACAAAATAACTTTTCAACTAGGTCATTGTACTATTTCTTTACATTAAGAAACGATTTACACTGCTTTTTGAAATTTTTGTAACAACTGTTGTTGTTGTGGAACAGACATTTTTAAATATATTGTCTTGCTGACTGATTATCCGTAGCAACCGTTGCCATGGTAACGAATGACGCACATCTAACACACCTGGTCAATGGAATTGATGAGATAAACACTTTGTCCAAATTTGATAACAAACGGATGAGTATATCTCGAGATATGATCAGTTTCCTATGCAAAAGAAGACATTACAGTTTTCATAGCGGCACAATTTTAGGGGCCCCACCCCCGTCAAAAATAATCCCGTAGCCAATCACTAACCCCACAATTCGTAAGTACGAACATCCTAAAAATGTTGCATGGGTATCGGTCTATCATATTATAAAGACAAACCTTTTGTGTAGTGGGGGTGCTACGTTTTTAGTTTTCTAGGACTTATTTGCAAATCAGCTCCTAGTCTATGTAAACTAGCAGAGATTTTAGTGCGATTTGGGTGCGATTTGGGTGCGATTTGTCGCGCGATTCCGCAGAGGTTTCAAACATGTTCGAAACCTTATGCAACTTGGCGGCGATGTTTGGCAATCACAGCAAATGTCGCATCCGAATTGCACAGGAAATCGCCGCTAGTTTACACGTGCGACAAAAGTTACATTGGAGAGCGCGGCAAAAACCGCATGTGTAAACGGGCCTTAAAGTTCAACAGCACGGATCGGCCTATTTGCATACCCCTATTCAACACCCTCATTGAACTTCTAAAGGCCCGTTTACACAGGCGATTTTTTGAGAAGTTTTTGTCGCACTTTCTGGTGCAATTTTTGTCGCTCGCAAGTTGTATCTTCAAATCGCGTGTGTAAACTAGCGGCGATTTTAGTGCGATTTATCGCGCGATTTCGCAGAGGTTTCAAACATGTTCGAAACCTAATGCAACTTGGCGGCGATGTTTGAGAAATCACAGCAAATGTCGCATCCGAATCGCACAGGAAATCGCCGCTAGTGTACACTTGCGACAAAAGTTGCATTGGAGAGCGCGACAAAAATCGCATCAAAAATCGCATTTGTAAACGGGCCTAAAAGTTCAATAGAGAGTTGGTCAGTTATAAAGCAAACTTCTTCGGGGTAAGCTTAAGCTTATATATTTGTATGCTGTTGTTTATAGCTGGCAGATAAAGCTAAAATAGAAAGGCTATTACTTTAAGGTTACAGTGTACCTTCGGGGGTGTCTCCAGTATATCAGCTCTAGCGTCTTAAGATTACACTTAATATACCTAAACCCAGATATCAAATTAAAGCTTATAGAGCTGGCTATCTAAATATGGAAACCATTTGGTAATAAAATGAATTGTCGAATTTTTTACGACGTCTAAATTCGAACGTCCGAATCAGCTTTAAAACGCTTTAACTCAAGCGATTATTATATTTTGCCAATTTGATTTGTTCTCGGGTTTCCGGACACGAAGCGCTAAAAAAACGTGTCGGCGATTTTCCATATTCAATTGCAGTGAAAAGTTACAGAATATTTTCGAAAAGGGGAGAAAAAAAATTGGAATGATCGCACGGAAATGCCTCTTGACGAAAAAGTTTTTGGAATTAAGAAATTCGCCGACATGTTTTTGTTGATTATAATTATGTTAGCCTAGCTTTTGTCCAAATTTAAGGAAAATCGAACAAATTCCCTTTGAGTTGTAGCTCTTTAAAGTGTCCCCAACAAGCGAAAAATTAACTTTGAGAAAACGGCGCTTAAAAAAACATATCGCTTAATAAACAAACTCCGCCCACAAAAGTTATACCGTCATTTCTCCGTCAATTTTCACTATTTTTTTGATACTTTTTTTTTTTTGGATGAAAGTTCATTCTGTAAACTTTATTTTAACGCCAAAAAAAATTTCAATAAATTTTCGATCTGAAGGTACACTGTAACCTTAAAGTGTCCCCAACAAGCGAAAAATTAACTTTGAGAAAACAGCGCTTAAAAAAACATTTTGCTTAATAAACAAACTCCGCCCACAAAAGTTATACCGTCATTTCTCCGTCAATTTTCACTATTTTTCGATAATTTTTTTTTTGGATGAAAGTTCATTCTGTAAACTTTATTTTAACGCCAAAAAAATTTTTTCAATAAATTTTCGATCTGAAGGTACACTGTAACCTTAAACAATTTTAATATAAGCTACAATATATCATTATTAAAGTTAAAAATAAACTAGGGATAATTTAGTTCGTTACTGTAAGGAGGGAACCAACTTGAAAATATCTTTTGTTTACCAAAAATCAGAAAAATTAAGCCTTTTGTATTTTCATCCTAATTAAGCTTAGAAATTTAAGGTGAACAATCAGGAACAAGCTTATACACTGCAGTTCTATATTGTTTTCTACTATCGATCTTACTGTTATTTGATTATCCATATAAATTATTACAATTTATTCAGGTAAAAAGCTTAAAATGTATGTAATATGTATAATATGTAAGCTTATAGCAAACAGCAAGCTTTAAAAAAGCTTGAACTCCAGTATAATATAGTATAGTATAGTATAGTATAGTACAGTACAGTACAGTACAGTACAGTATAGTATAGTATAGTATAGTATAATATAATATAATATAATATAATATAATATAATATAATATAATATAATATAATATAATATAATATAATATAATATAATATAATATAATATAATATAATATAATATAATATAATGATGTTATGTTGTGATTTAGTCCAAAGACGAGTGACATCTCGGGACTAATCGTCGCTCGGGAACTAAAAAAGATGGACTTTGAGAAAGTCTATATAATAATGTATTTATAATGCAATATAATATAATATTAATATTATAATATAATATTAATATTATATTAATATCGACGACTTTAACGTCTAGTATAAAAACGGAAAATAAGCCAGACGGATTTAACGTCTGACGACTTTAACGTCCTTTTTTTAAGTGCATCGTTCAGACTCACTTAACAGACGACTTTAACGTCTCAGACGTTTAATACGTCTAGTATGAAAACGGGACGGCCTTAACGAGTACAAATTTAGCTCTTTTTGTATATTCGTGCTCTTAAAATTTATTTGGGGACGACTTTAGTCGTGTCCAGTTACTTCCGAGAATAGTTTTTTTTAGAAAATCTTGAGTTTTCTGTGGCCATCTACTTTAATGCGTCCCGTTTTTATACCAGACGCATTTAACGTCTGAGACGTTAAAGCGTCTAGGCAACTTTAAAGGCACGATTTCACTGGCGATTTTTTGTGCAATTTTTGTCGCACTTGTCGATGCAATTTTTGTCGTGCGCAAGTTGCATCTTCAAATCGCATGTGTAAACGGGCGGCGATTTCAGTGCGATTTGGGGCGCGATTTGTCGCGCGATCTCGTAGAGGTTTCGAACATGTTCGAAACCTGATGCAACTTGGCGGCGATTTTTGGGAAATCACAGCAAATCAAAGCAAATGTCGCACCCGAATCGCACAGAAAATCGCCGCTAGCTTACACTTGTGACAAAATTTGCATTGGAGAGCGCGACAAAAATCGCATCAAAAATGTGTAAACGAGCCTTAACGTCTCTAACATAAAAACGGCCCTATTACATAAATCTCTTCATTGATAATTACATAATTGTGGTTCCTATATGCCCTTTATTAACAGGTAATCAGCTTATTTTTCTACCCACTTGTTTTTGTATTCTCTAATAATTTGATATGTTCCATGTGTTTAGATATATTTTTTTTAGTGGGAGAAACCCTTGTGTTTTACTATCGTAAATATTATATATATATATATATTATATCTATATTATATATACAGTCGGACCTCTATTAAGCGGCCACCCTCGGGACTTTGAAAACTGGCCGCTTAATAGAGGTTGGCCGTTTAATAGAGGTACAATATAAATTGGATAGAAATGGCAGTCAACGTAATTTTATTGCCTCTATATAGCAAAAGGCTTGTTGAAAAGTGGACATATGTGAAGATAAATGCAAAAATCATTGAAACAAAAAAATTAAGTGCCCTGTATTTGCGCATTTCATTTGTAGCTCTAACACAGAGAGCATGTGGTCGATAAGTACAGCATTTTTTGGTGTTGAGTAGGTACAGAAAAAGATGCAAATCTATGTAACAAAACATCAAGTTTCTTCATTAGGCCTTTTTTGTACCAACAGTCTGTAAAAAGTTTAGCTCAAAATATTTCACGGACGATTTATTTAAAATAATCCGTCACTGCTGTTTGCCGTTGTGGAGCTCGGAGTTGTAACGAGAAGATCAAGTCATTTGCCTTTCCTATAGGGCAAGGTCCTAGTAACCGTGAAACTGGGCAAGTGGAGATTAAATTGCAGTTTTTATTGTTATCAGTTATCACCTTCATATTATCTGTCACCATTTCGCTTGAAAAGATGATTTGCTGGCCGCTTAATAGAGGTAAAAATACAATAAATACTAAACTTGCAACAGCAAAAAGGTGGCCGTTGAATAGAGGTATCGAATACAGCACTTTACTGACAAATAATTCGGGACTTTGGAAAGTGGCCGCTTAATGGAGGGTGGCCGCTTAATAGGTGGCCGCTTAATAGAGGTCCGACTGTATATATATATATAGGATCAATAAGGATCCTACAATCTTGGTCAGAAGTTTTGGGACACTTAACCTTTTTCCCCACAAATTGACTTTGTCGTTACCTCCCCCTCCCCACCCCCAATACAATGTTGAGTTTGATGCATATAACCAAGCCACAATGTCTCAACTTTGTATTGGGGGGGAGGGGGGACTAGGAAATGGAATGATAGTTTCTCTCGTCGAAAAAAATTGTCATTGTGTAGTATTTTCTTAAGTGTCCCAAACTATTTCGTCCACGGTTGTCCGAGAGAGAATTTTGAAAGAGACAGGTCCGTCGCTTGAAAAAAAGCCTTTAGCGGCGTAAATAGAGAGCCGGAGGTGGCAGTAGGTGCCGCAAGTGATCATGAACGTAAGTACTATAGTTTTGGGTCACATAAAGCATAGTTTTTGGGTGTTTTTTAATTCAAATTTTAAGCATCGCGTTCCGTGAACTTTGTATAGTTTGTTTTTGAGTCATAAGAAGCGCAAATATGGAACTGTTCCTATTACGGATGAAAAGCAAGTTGTCTATATGAAAGAAGTGTGTTTTTCCAGTAGCAGTGCGATTGAAAAGAAAAAAAGACCTCTAAATGTCGAAAAAATACACATTTGTGTTAGTTCCGGAAGTGCCGTGTGAACAGTTCTCCACTGAAATTCGACAGTGCTCACACGAATTTTCAAGCCGAACAACGGAAAATGCGCGCGTTTACTAACGTTTTCTATTGCAATATATGAGAAATAGTCTATTCAATGTAATTACGTTCGAAACTCTCGAACAGTTGTTGAATTTGTAATTTTATCAACAGTGCTCCCTCATAACAAAGATGAGAAATATTTGATTTCTTGTTTACTTTAACGCAAAAGTGCTGGAGCACTGTTGAAAATGGAATAAAACGTGCAGTACTGATACAAACTACCTCCGTAAACAATTCTTCTTACAAGATTGAAACATTTTAACTGCTTTCGTGGCTATCTTTCGGTGCTCGAGCAAGAGAAAAGAAGAAAATGCTGGTGGAGTACTGTTGCGGAGCACTGTTGTCGTTACTCATTAATAATAATACATGATGTGCGTGACTTTAAATCCGGTTTCAAATTTCCGGTAAGCTAGCATGTTAAATTGTGTTTCAGAGAAAACGAAACTCTTTTAATTGAAGCCTGAATTTAGGCTCATAGAGAGAAAAAATAGTGACTCTTTATCTTTTGGGGGGATTCTTACAACAAAAATCCGTTTACAACCTTACCCATGTAGAGCGTTTGCTTGGTCAAATAGGCATAAAATTTATTGCAAATTCATCATTTCTCTTCTTAGAGTGATATGGTCATCACTAGCCATAAGGTCGACTTTAAAAAATGAAAGACTGATGGCATTATATCAAACCAAGACCTGTTTCTGTTACAATGTCACTTACATATAACTAACCCACCCCTCCCCCCATATTTTGTTATGTCACCTTTATTTTTATAATGCTTAACACCCTAACGCACATTTAAACCAGTAGATCTCCACTTCAGTCACAATATTTGGTTATTTTCTAGCGAAAATGAGCAATTTAAACAGAAACACATTCCGACAATCTTGGTCAGAAGTTTTGGGACACTTAACCTTTTCCCCCACAAATTGACTTTGTCGTTACCTCCCCCTCCCCACCCCCAATACAATGTTGAGTTTGATGCATATAACCAAGCCACAATGTCTCAACTTTGTATTGGGGGGGGGGGGGGAGGGGGGACTAGGAAATGGAATGATAGTTTCTCTCGTCGAAAAAAATTGTCATTGTGTAGTATTTTCTTAAGTGTCCCAAACTATTTCGTCCACGGTTGTAGGATTGATCAAGGGATCAATCATTGTAAGTTTAACTGAGGAGTGGGTGGCAACACCTACGAAACAAGTTTGTATTAAACTTATGGTCATTTTCCTTCATATATATATATATATATATATATATATATATATACATATATATATATATATATATATATATATATATATATATATATATATATATATATATATATGTAATAAAACAAAATTCCGAGCCAACGGTTATGAATTACATTAATGCATCTGCTATTATTTGGACAATCTGACCGCTCTCATCGTCCTAAAACAAAATCAATGCAAAAATAAATCAACATGTTATTCCATATCCGTAAACAACTTCCACAATATTTAGCCCAGGCGCACGAATTTCAAAACTTTATCGACAGTAGTTATAACTGCAGGCAAGAGATACGTCTGAATTGTTTGTGTCACATGTATAATCCTATCCAATGACATTAGAAACCGATTCATTCCAATGCCATATAAATTTTATCTTGTTACTCTAATGTTCAGTGGTTTCGTTTGACCTGATCTAAAACCGAACCATTTTTCCATGATTTTGCTTTTTACAGGATAAGATTAGTTTTAGGTCAATATTAAATTGGATTGAGCCAACAGTAAATCAAAATTTGGATGACACCAAACAGCTTCTGTTCCACCCCCCAGGATTGAAAGCAGTTCTTTGTGTTGGTTCCTTTGACACTTAACTCCACAAGGTATACAGGGTACCCTTGCAAATTAATAATGGCAGGGGCGGATTCAGGATTTATGGGGGGTAGCTATAGGTAGCCTAAGTCTATAAATTTTTTCATTGCTGCAATTATAAAGGAAACTGTTAAAACCAACGGTAAGACCCAATCCACCTCCCCCCCCCCCCCCTGTATCCACCCCTGAATCTACTACAATAGCAGCAAATTCTGGGGGAGCAGCAACAGTTCTCAAGTAATAATGTTCATGTTAAGGAAACTGGACAACTAAAAATAAAATTCTTACCTGAACTGCATTCATTATAAACTGTTCAGCTTGAAAGACAGGTCTCTTCCCAGTACCCCGTCGTACATATCGTGAGTGAATTGGACACTTGTTAAGCACATACAAGGCTGCGGCAAGACCACATCCAGCCACCTTCAATGAACTGGTGGTCATTGTGTGACTGTCTAATGCACTGGCCCCCTCTGGGATCTCATGTTTGTTAGCAGTTATCTTTATGGTTACAATTTTATTGTTGATGTCGACTGTAAAAAAAGAACCAATGCAAGGTGGTCACAAACAATTGAAGGGCCGAGAGCATAACCAGCCTATGTGACTTTTTTTATTTTTTCTCGCTCAGATTTGCCTCATTTTATCGTATAACGAATAATATCATAAACTCTTGTCGAATTTGCACTAACCCTAACGAATTTGACTATTTCACCTGAAAAAAAGCAGATTTCGGGCCCTCCAGTGCTTTGACTGTACATTCAGAGTGCAATTGCGAAGGCATTTGAAAGCAGTTTGGCCGTTAGAATATGCGACTGCAATACTTCTGACCAGTGCCAACAACTTGAACGAAAAAAACCGTTATTTACGCACGCCTGGTTCGCTTATCTATCGTGAGCTCACTACGGCAACACATCGCCTCTGTAGCATCGGCGTACGGGAAAAATTTCGTCGGGGGGGCTGAACTTAATTTGCCCAAATGAAACTCGTGACGTCATGTTTATTCGTCATGATGATGATTCTAGCACTCGCTGACATTTTACTTTTCTACCACTGTGAACGATGCGGGAATGAGCTTCTACGTCTCACATTCGTCGCACTTTACACGGTACCGATATATATTTTACGAGACTTCGACGAAGACATAACTTGAACAACCAGATACCAACCACACATATACTGTCCCTATAAGCGAGATGGTCGCCAAATGTTATACTTAGTTTCAGTCCCTGCATGATCTACAATATCATTCCCACCCTCGGCGGACCACAACGCAAATTTGTCGTTCTATGGCCCTATTTACATGGAAAGAGGATGATCCTAGCGCAAGGATGATCTTAGAAGGTTCATTTGGTTTACATGCGTAAATACGGCATCCAGGATCAACTTTTCATTTGGTTTACGTGAAAAATTAGGCAGGATGGCCCCAGTACCTTTGAGTTCGGCGCGGTTGCAAAACAAGACGGTGGGCGACAATAACAAAAGCGAAGATAACCTTGGGACTCCCGAGGCCGTTTACATGGAACTCGGATGATCCTAGCGCTAGGATCATCCTACCTTTCAGATAGGATGAACCTAGCGCTAGGATGATCTTAGCGCTAGGGCCAAATGCAACACTTCGCATGTAAACCAAGAGTAGAAAACATGTTGTGCTCGGATGATCCTAGCACTAGGATCATCCCCTTTCCATGTAAATAGGGCCTATGTCTGCTCACGCGGTTAGCATCTTATGGAGCTATCACATCAATGACATGATTGATGTAGTATAGAGCTCGGTTAGAATGTTAAGTGAGTAATGTGAGTTATGAAATAAAAACAAATAAATTAAGACATTGAATCACAAAATAATGCAGTAATTTTACTGTGTCTGTGGTACCCGAATAGCTCACCAGTTTTTGCTCGAATAATACTATATTTTTACGACTGGGGGGGCTGCAGCCCCCCAGCTCCTCCCCCTCGTACGCCTATGCTCTGTAGCGTGTGTGTAAGCCAACGTGTATGGGGCCCATCCGGTGATTGAAACACATCATTAAGTCCGGAAATCCTTAAGTCTCTAGCACCTCTCAAAGAAACGAGTCGTGTTTCTTGTCCTTCCTTGTGTCTGAAGTGCCATTCAGCGCTCGAGGTGAAAAACGGACCTTGTTGGGCAAGACGAGCGGGCGGGAATGTCTGGAATCACTTCGGATCAGAAAAGAGGCAGCGTTGAGAGTTGTGGGCCATTTCCTATCCTGTGCCGTGGTGGAAATGCCCGATATCCGAAGTGGTTTGAGACTTATATTATTTTACAACAATTTTCGGGCGGGAACTCCATTTCGGTTTTGTCGTAGGATTTCCCGACATGCTTTGCGACAGTGGCAAATGGGTCCGCTGTGCGTGGTCGGGCACTTGAAATACAGCTTTGGTAGCTCGAAGTGAGTTCTTCTGGTTCTTGCTGGCCGACCGAAAGATGTTTCGCATTTGGATCGTGTCTTTAATGCAACATTAAAAACGATCTAAAAGGATTTTCAAATCGAGAAACGCGTTTTGATGTGTATGTACCTTTAAATAATAAAACTTAGTCTACGCTGAGTATGTGTTCCTCGGTGGTCTAGTGGTTTGGCTCCGCAATCTGCGCTCGGACGGCTCGGGGTTCGATTCACGCTCAGCATTCTTTGTTTTTCCTCCGAACTGGACATTATGAAAGTGATTTCCTTTTTTTTGCATTCGTCAAAAATCCTTACGTTTAATTTTAAAAAAAATATCGATCCGTGTCAGTGTGAAAACAGAAGCTTACCGCAATATTGCGTTGCAATAGGAGCCTTTCATTTTTCTTTTCTTTTGCATACGGAATTTCTCGAAAACGACGGAAAAAAAAAAACAACAGAAAAATATTCTGAACAATGTTTTGTAACTAATTTGTAGTTCACATGCCAAAAATGGGCAAATCTGAGCGAGAAAAAAGAAAAAAAATAATAAAAAGTCATATAGGCTGGTTTATGCTCTCGGCACTTCAATTGAGGGGCTGAGTGCAAATTAGCCCTGCTTTAATATATATTATGTAAGTGACAACAGTAAAGAAAACCAGGCACATGCAAGGAAACCATGCAGGCACATTTAAATAATATACAAAGAGGAGTTTGAATTATTGTCACCAGTTAATAAGGGTAACAGTTTATAAGTCACATTATCTTGGAAAGTGAAATGAGATAACTATTATATTTTTTAGACACTCTTTCCCTTGACAGTCTTGAGTTTGTCAAGGATGTTGCAAATCTTCACTTAATGAATTTCTAGTATGCTTAATAATAAATACAGTTATGCAGGACAGTTTCCTCCAAAGTGGTCAATATTTAATTAGCACATGTGCATCAATACAGTACTTACAACTGACCTGGGAATTCCTAAAAGTGTGCAGCAAATGACAGAAGCAAAAGACAAGCTCATGTTTCCTAGAGCCATGCAATTCTCTGACTTACATTTTTATTTAAAAAAGAACTTTTCTTTTTCAAGAATTTGAGCTTCAAAACTCGCGGTGCGGCTTATCTGCAAGTGCGGCTTATACACTGGTGTTTACGGTATTAATTATATCTATTTCAGGGGGGGGGGGGCGCTTCTCATGAAAAACCTTGGAAATTTCAGGGTATAGACGGTTTTCACGTTATGTCACGGCGGCCATATTGGTGTACAACTACAAAAGAATTTTAATGAACTTCTTTTGTTATGTACACCAACATGGCTGCAATGGCCTTTGTCATTTGAGTTCCACAGGACTGAAGGTCACGTGAGTGAAAACCATCTATAGGGTAGTTTTATTCCCCTGGAATGGGGGGTGGAAAACTCCAAACGAAACACTTCTTGGAGGAGGAGGGGAGGGGGGGGCATGGATATTTAGGATATAAATTAGCTGTACACTGGATTCAACTTTGTATTACTGCTGCCTCCTATTACATGTAGATAAACTAGTATAATAAATGTTAATCAAGAACAGACCTTCTTTGAACAATGTGTCCACCACACCATCCTTGATGTCATTTCTCTCAGGAAACTGTGATTGTGCCACTTCCAATCCTATAATTGTGTCAAGTCTGTGATTGATTTTACTGTCATACACTCTTTCAAACATATTTAATCTCTTTTCATGATCATATTCAACAACACAAACACCATCTTTTGAGACTTGCCCCTGGGCAGCGTGAGCTGTAATGCTGTGTTGAATGAGTTGTGCATTGTGCTGCGTAACAATAGTTATTTTCTTATTCAATGCTTGAAGAGCTTTGATAAGAGCTATCATTGCTTGGATGCATTCTGATGTAGACATCTCAGACGAAAAGCTTTCTTTCTCGTTTACAAAGCCAATAACAACAGATGGAGCATGGGACAGTCTCACCGCTATTTTTAGGAACTCATTAGTAACTTGAACGCATTTTGTTCCTTCGGCACTGCTAAGGCTTGTGGATATTTTAGCAATCTCTTCAATTTTTTGGATTGCACTGGCAGAGCAAACAGAAGCAAGGAAGGATCGATCTGTAAGAGTGATAAGCCGTGGTTGTTCATCCCCATGCTCTGGTTTATGGACCTTGAAATATTCATCCACAGTGGTATCAGAAATGAACACTGAGCCAGGAAAATGGCAGAAGCTTAGTGGTAGTTCTGTCAAAATGCAAAAAAAAAAAGGTGTAGTATACGTTATATTCGATTCACAAAATCTTTAAAAATAATGTACTAATACTGTCTAAGAAGTTTATTTTTTACTGATAGTATCATTCTGTATTAAATACAATGTACCACAGAGTTCTTAAAGTTACGCAGCCCCCATTAAATTCTGAATTAGCACAACAAAAATAAGGGGGCTGCAACTTACTTTTGGGCAGCTTAAAAGAATATGATAATATATTGTGAGTAATTGAAGCCAAAAGATGTTTGTCAACAATATGTGACTTTTGCCCTCCCAACGTCTGGGGAACAGGATAACGAAATTTACATGAGTAGACTAAAGACAACTACTCGGTTGACGTAACCTGGTAACAGAACAATGAACACCTTTTAGTCTGGACATTTAAGTCAAGACTTCTTAAATTATGTTCCTTTTCGAGTCACTAGATGTGTAAAAAGCTTTCATGAAGTAAATGATTGTTCCAGTTCGACACAAACAACAAAAAATTAAATGTCTGTTTTTCCTTCATGGAAGAACACAGGAACACCAACATGAGATTAGAATGGAATTTTCCTGAGTCAAATGAAAAAAAAATGCCTTAATTTCCCCGAGCTTCTCTCTTCTTAAAAGAAGTGCGAATCAGTTAAGAACTGGAAAGGGAGTGCAAAAAGCAAGGGAGCTGAGCTTGGAAACGAGTGTAAAGTGTGAGCAGGGGATCATGGGAAGGAGAAGAATAAGAAGAGAGGCGTTGTCATTTTAACTTCTTACAGTCAGTAAGTGCCTTCTCATGATCAGTAAGGGGGCCACTGGTGACTAGACAGATCTAGGCAGCAAAATCAACATCCAAAAATCCTTGTGTGTAAATCATACTATCACTTACTTGCTGCCCTTATAGCTGTGGATGTAGATCTACCACAAGCCCAAAACATGGGTATAAGATCCCCAATGTCAGAGGGTTCCCCAAATTCCGTGTTGTAAAGATCATCTATTCCTATCACAGATGGATCTCCGATGTGTACCGGTGCCCCATGTACTGCACTGTAGGCAGCAGTAATAATGAGAGTCTTTTCAACCAGATGTTTGGGAATTGGACGCATTGAAACAACCAAAGGTGAACCAAATGGCCCAACAGGTACACACTGAATGTTTGTCTGAAACATGGAGACACAGCGCTTTTCAGTAATGCTCTTAAGGGGAATTCCAGCATCCATTAATTTTTCTTCAAATGTGAAGCTGCAGCCAATATAGAAAGATACAAGGTCGTCCCACGGGTATGCTGTCAGCTCGCCAGGTTCCTCTGTGATTAATCCATTTTTATTGACACAGTACTTTGGTAGATCAGTTCTGTTTATTATAAGCATGATTTGAAACAAAATTAGAAAAGTGTTCTGAAGTCAAGCACATCAATGATGGTCACATCAGTAAGACATTAACCCTTTGAAGTGCAAGCACGCTTTTAGGCGCTGTTTAGGGTCATACATATTGCACCATTTGTGACGTCTTCAGGTTTAGCGTCCGAAGATATTTTTGACACTAAGCGGCAAAAGAAGGAGGAAATCTTGCTAAACATTCCCAGATGAGACCGATTGGATGAATTGAACTGGAGTTTCACACAAACAACCTCTGAACTTTATGTTACAAAATCAAAGGAAAATTTGCCCTTCCCACCGACGGCTTCTTGATGATCAAAATTTCCACATTCCGCGACGTTTGGGTGAAAACTTTACATTGTCAAGAAAGCTGACTATTAAAAGGTCAACAAAACTGACCAAAAAAGAAACGGACAAAAAGGAAACTAAAAGAACGGGCTTGAGAATGAAAAAGAAAAAGTCAAGGCAAGTCGTGTTTTTCTCGTTCAAGAACTGTCGAAATTTCGATCAGTGCGCATGCCGGAACCCAAATTCTCAAATACTTCTACAAATGGCAGGGGGGTTTAGTTTGCTGAGTTGCAAACGATGTTATTGACTGTTCGACCTCAATTTGGCTAGATAATGGCCATAAAATGGCATTTGTAGCCTAAAAAAATTTTTGGTGGAAATTTGCACGTCAAAGGGTTAAAAACGAAACTCAGAAGATAGACCCATAATTACACTTGCCTCGACCTCCTTTACATTTTATCCTAAACCTGTAAAATGACTTCAAAAATAACTTCAACTCTCTCATATTATTCTTGGTATTCAAATCAGAAGAAATTGGAGATGGTTAGAGATTTATATAAGAACGGACATACTATTAATTTTTTTAGAAAACAGGTTTCTGATTTCTGAAATGGAAGTTTGGATTTCTGTTTCTTGACTTCTGATATTTGATATGAAGTAAAGGATGAACTGAAAACTGTGTAAATATCTGGTTTCATAAATTGTAAATGAAAAATCAAAAACTACATAAGACGGGATTTTTAATACGTTTTGAAAATCTGCAGAAATAAAAACCTGCTAAGAGTGATACAAACCACACTGACAAGTGCACATCCCCCTCCCGACAGACAAAAACTTTGATGACCCTTGAGCCTGGTTGTCATATGTCGGGAAAATCCCAGACAATCGTGGATTTTGCTGTTCGCGATAATGACTGCTGGCATTAATATTCCATCCCTCGTTTCGTACCTTATATCGGAGTTTGGAGCCAGATGTCCAGCTGACACTTCACCGATTTTACTTCTATATAATACGGGGCACGCAGCTCCATTGAACTCGCAAAACTGTTCAAAATCATCCGCTACAGAAGATGATAGAATCGCCATGTTCGCCTGAAGATAACCCATGCAGAATCCTCCAGTAGTTACTCCTTTTAAATCTGGATTCGTTCGAAACTCGTTTCTTGCTTTCGACGGTTTCCATGATCCGACTGGATCACCTTCTTTGACGGACATGTCTCTCTTAGACAAGTAGCCCGCTACTTGGAAAAATTGAAAGGAAAGCCGAATCGTCTGCGAGCAGGATGGGCGCTGAAAAGAATGTGCGATGAAATCGAGCGTTGTGTGACGGACATGGGGCGAGACTGGGTCTGGAGCGCTCAACTTCGTCGACAGCCAGTCTGCTATATGCTAGAACTTGGCATTTCTTTCTTTCGGTTTCAAAAAGTGGCGATTATTCGAGAGGAGGCGATTAATCGATTATTGCAAATATTACTCGCTGGAAGTGCTAATGTGCTAATCATTAGCTCCAAGAAATAAAGGAAAGACAGGGGCGTAGCCAGGTGTGAGTTCCAAGGGGTTCCGGACCCCTCCCCCCCCCCCTCCCTTTTGGGTTCTGACCATAGCATATTTTCGAGAGAAAAACCTGACTGGAATAGAGGGAGGCGATTGTTTCAATTATTTCCACCAAAAAAAGGGGGGGGGAATAATCGAGGGACGGCTCTTATTCGAGGAAATACGACATTTAAAAATAATGCAACTAAATGGTTCTATGTCATATACATAACAAAAAGGTAAGCAAGTATCGTCTCTCTTAAATTTGGGGCGATTGTAGAATACCCGGCCAATTTCGAACTGTACTAATGAACCGCTCCCGTGGTCCCGCGGTTACCAAACTATATGTGTTGAATAGTTAAGTCTAGTTAAACGAGTGCTCCCGCAGTCCTGCAGTTCCGTGATCACTCCTGCAGTTCCGTAGTCGTTGAATGCGCCACCTTTCGCGCAAAAAGCTTTTAGAACGAGAAATATCCATGTTCTCCATTAACCTTCAGTGTAACCGCGTTTAGACCCCAGGGGGGGGGGGGTACTCCCTTATATACACTATATTGGCATGTGCCGCCCGATAGGGTAGGGTTTTTGAGGTGCTCAGTTCTTAAATAGGGTATCCTTTTTGGTATTTTTGGTATTGTGATCCTTAGATATTCCTTAGATGGGTCACTAAATTGCAGTATCCACCCCAACGCGCAAAACGAAAAATATATGGTCTGTTAAAACTGTACTACACGCCTGAATTGAGCCTTAAAAAGGGTATCAAATCTTGATTTTCTACCCTTAAATAGGGTCAGGGTTTGAGAACCTTGGGGGCACACACCTATCCTAAATTGTCGGGAGTACCCCCCCCCCCGGGGGGGGGGTTTAGAACGAGGAATATCTATGTAATCCAGCTACCTTTCGCGCAAAATGCTTTTAGAACGAGGAATATACATGTACTATACGGAGTTGTTATCATTTTGACGCGGAAGCAGCATTAGAATACGACTGCGGGAGAAGTTCTCTTAAGTCGGATTTAGTGGGCCAGGTATTCTGCAATTTAGCCCGAAAGGATTCATTGTGTGGTACTTAATATTACACAGAGGAAATTACTGGCATAAAACATTTCGTTAAGTAGAAATGAGTAGAACAATTTGGTTGCATCAGTATGCGGATGTATAAAGTAACGCTTAAAGCAAGCTCTCGGCTAAATCATGAAAAAACGTGATATATCAGCCGAGACATTCCCTTTTTAAAGCCGGGAGTGTCTCACTTAAAAGTGTATAGAAGTTGAGGCGAAGAAGTGAGGAAGGAGAGGGGAGGGACGGACGTTAGAGTGCAAATGTGTGAATATTGCAGAAGCAAGCACTCTTATAGAAACATAAACGCCCAAGCCTTTGAAAAGGTCAAAGAGGTTCTTTCAAGCTCATCATTGTTCCAAGAGTCTTCCAATCTGATCCGTGCGTCAAAAGCTAGATATTTTACCTTAAGGAAGATAATTCCCTTTGAATATTTCAACAACACAGATTTGTAACTGAGCAAACCTTACTATAACCAGTTTTCAAAACGAGCAGTGGTTCCTTCTATAATTTCAATAGTCGCGATTTATATGTGCGGAAAAAGGGATTAGCATGCCACTCCGGACAATGAGTGACAAATGGGGCTTCTATGGGCCAGCTCGTGAATGCGAAACGTTCGGAACGCCCGAGCCTTCCCTGGGCGTTTTGCTCCACCGCAAAATCAGCTATTTAAAACTGATTTTGGGTACTAAAAAGTTAACTTTCGGGCGGATGACTTTAAATTGCATTTGATAATTTCAGGAGGGAGGAAGATTATAAAACATTGTGTAAACAACATCGACACTGACAGCAACAAGAATCGTGTTTTACTGCGGTTTGACGTGAAATAGACAAATTCGGCTAACGCATTGTTGTACCCAATTCAAACCTTTTGGGATTAGAATTCTTTGTTCGTCATATTTCCATATCAATGAAGCATGACATGGAAATTATATGGAAATATTGTGAACAAAGAATCTTATTCCCAGAGGGTTTGAATTAGGTACAACAATGCGTTATATAGCCGAAATTAGGGAGCTTACGAATCGACGACTTTTGCACGACGACGCCGTTGGGTCACGTCATAGTCCCACGTCGCCGTCCTGCAGAAATTTGAATTTACGATTCCTAATGAAGACGACGACGTTGGTGGGGGCGCACAAATCGTTGGGCGGTGTTGGATCTCTTGGACAGCTGGACAAGTGAATTGTTTAAAATGCGAAATATCTACGGCAGACTTATCCTAACAGCCGAAGCGACCAAAAATAGACAAAGCTTAGAAAACGAAAATTGCCCGACATTAACGCATTTACAAGCCTATGTAAGATGTCCCTATAAATCAATCTGCTCGCTGGCATAGCAGAAAAGCCGAGACAAATTTGTGTTTCTACAACTTCAGGCTGGCTGACAGACGATTCAGGACAAGAATAAAAAACCTCATCGAATTACAAGCTTAACTTTTTGAAATCTAGCAGCGTGTATTGCTTCCAGTCCCGGCTTCCAGTAAAATATTTTCCTATTAATTTTTAACTATAGACCCGACTATAAAATATACCCCCTTTTAATTTCTTTGAAAATTCGTTAAACAAAAGCAAATGTCTTATCCTTCAATAAGGTGTGGTTAACATAAACGAGTTTTCATTCAGCAATCTCATCCTGACCTTTTCGCGTCACTTGGCGTTTCACTTGTTTCTCTTGCCATATTTCTACTTGATATTTTGGGGCGTTACTTGAATGAAAACAGACAAAAAGTCAGAAACATTTATGTCAAGAACATCTCCCTGATGTGATTCTTGAATTATCTGGCAGAATCCCCTGAATTAACGAGAGAAAACTTAGAAAACTGAACTCACGTTCTGCTGTTTTGGCGACGCCGTCAATTTGCTCAAAACAACGTCGTCGACTTTGGCTCGACGCCGGCAACTTCCCACAAAATCATGCGCAGTAGGCATGTCACGCAATCCAACGGCGTCGTCGTGCGAAAGTCGTCGATTCGTAAGCTCCCTTTTGTCTATTATGAGACGCCAGTACAATAAATGCATAGTTTCTAGTGAATATTCAAATAATGCAGAATCGTTACAAAAAATTGTTAAAGAAAAATCCTTAGAAAAATCCCAGCCCTTTCACTCTTAGAACCAGAATTGACTCACACCTTGTTCTTCTATCTTTTACTTCTTATGAAGGTAATGACCATTCAAATGAGAGCTATTGAACCGCACTTTCCTGTGATACAGTTTATTATGCTATACAAAGTGATTTTAGGTTATTGGAGATAGAATCCTGTAATGTGACCAATCAAAAAAAAAAAAAAGATATGTATAGTACTTTCCTATGGTACTAATAATTACACTCTATAAGGGGGTTCCACCTTTTGAGTCTATCGTTTATCGGCCTTGACCTAGCACAACCATTATAGCAACCAACCAATAGTAATGTTTTCATTATTTATTCAGTCAGCGTGAGATCGAAAAACAAAAGAAGTGCAAAGTTGTTGTACTTTCAACATAATTTGTAGTTCCTTTGTTATCGCTATTGAAGACTGCAAGGTTTCATAACCAGTCCCTCGACTAACTTTCAGAACTTTGAATTGTCTATATTAACCCTATTCGGCCTGGGGGGGGGGGGGGCACAAAGTGCCCGCGCTAACTTTGAACGTTCATAACTTCTTTAATATGTATTCAAACGCCATCAAACTTTGTGACTTTTCCTAAAATTTATCTGGCAACAATTTTATGTAACAATTTTTTGATCACGTGACTTGATGTTTCCATGGCAACAAGATTTTGACAGCCATGTTTTTTGAAATTTGCATATTTGTACATTTGAATGAAGAAAAACAATGTTTATTGGTATAACTTTTATATTTTTACGTCATTTAGCGTTTATTTATTGGTTTTGATTAATTTTGAGTCAATTTGGATGGTTTTTAAGAGGTTTTAAAAAATTTCAGAAATCCAAGATGGCGGATCCAAGATGGCGGCCGTATAACTAATTACCTAATAACTACGTCATATGACGTCATTGTTCCATTGTGCGGACTGCAAAGGAGACAGTTTCGGAGGTACTATATACCCTCTAGGTTTCATTGTCGTAGCCTTAATGTTCTTGAAGTTACGAAGGGGGGGCACAATGTGCCCCCCCCCCAGGCTCAGGAACTCAAAAAAAGCCCAGGCCGAATAGGGTTAAAATAGACAGTTAAAAATAAGAAAGATTTACACTAATGGCATATACCTAACATGTTATAAGTAAACGTTGAAATTTCCACAAATTGCAAATACTTTACAGTGCGACCACGAAAGCCGTGAACGCCGAAAAAATGTCTGGAATGTTTACTGTCTTACGGCCAATCAGATTCAAGAACCAGCAGACGAAAAACGACAAATTGTAAACTGTTATATCGAGTCAAGAAACGGCATTATTTCAGTCTTACGATTTTCTTTCAAAACACGTCTCATGTTTTCACTGCAGGTGTTTGCGACTGAGGAAATAAGTGTTTTCAGAAATAGCCGTGCAGACACCGAGCGAAATACATTTGGTCGCACTGTAAAACAAAATAAAATTGTAATAGGTACACCTATATTAATCTATGTATTGGCATGTGCACCAACAATAAAGGCATATTACCTAATACATATTCAACAGATAAGCAAAATAATATAATTAAACCATTGCTCTCCAGGAGCCAAGGCAATAACTTAATGTGAGTCGGTGAATCTTGTTGCAGGTTTCTTTTGTTTGTTCATAAGTTGAATGTATGAGGTCAGCAAGTTGTCCATTTTGTAACCCTGTAAAGGAACAAAACTTAGACTCGGATGTACATTGTTAAATGGCTCAATCATGAAAAGGGTTTTACCGCTATTTTGCTAATTTTACCTTTGTGGGTTGTGGCTAAGAATGGCCAAGTCATAGATACCAGTGCATTTGTTCATAGGTATGCTCGAAGTCATTGAGGCGGTATAGCGACTCTTAAGGGCGATTAGGATAACAACATCACTCCAATGTAATCTTACTTGGATTAGATGTGAAGGACAATTCATAGAAACATTTTGCGTCCTTTGTAAGCCGCGCTCTTATTAAGGGTCAGTTAGCGCCTTAGTGTAGACACGTATTATTTCTAATTACCGGTATCTATTGTTAGTTTTGTTAGAGTTCAGCTTGCCGCAATAGAACACGGCCAAAACTCAAAATTAAAGAAACATTCCAAATTTCATTTTGTAGCATTTTGAAAGAAAAATAGAACCATGCGAAAGTACTGCCAAAGAGGTTTCATTTGAATGGTCACACCACAGTGTTTCGTCGACAGACACCAAAAGTTAGAACTACACTACATATCTCCATAATTGACTCTGGAAGTTATAGGGTCCTGGATTAGCTTAATCCTATATTAAACAATCAAACCCACTGTAAAAACAAACAAAGAGCAACAGCAAACTAAATACCTTGGTGAAAGCCCATGGTACGTGCTCATCTATCCCGTTGACCTGCGTCAAAAGGGATTTACTCAGAGTCTTCTTGGCTGACGTCAGGAATTGATCGATTGAAAATTCCTGTGAGGCTTGACAAAATCTTCCACCTCCTCTGGGGAAATTGCTGTCTGAGTTGTAGCGATGAATTTGTCTGAGCTTTCTATAGATTGATCATTAAATAATGTCTGCAAACAAAGCAAATGATTGATCTTCAATAAATGACCTCTTAAGTGGAAGACTGACAAAAAATATTGGAAGTTAAGCTGTGTATGGGTAGGAATTCATCTATATTCGAAAGATGGAATCCGGCTGTTACCTTTAAGATTTTATCCACAGCCTAAAAAGGTGGAGCTTTTTTGTATATCAGGACGAAGTGCCACAAGAAAGGAGTAAGTCAATAGCTTCCATTTCACAGGATTTCACATCAGACTTAAAATCACCACGTACGACATAAGAAATGATACCAACAGGCTCTCCATAAATAGCTGGCTTCATTGGAATGGTCACACGTTTAGATTTGTTCCACAGAATAAAACGTTGCAACGTTGCGACATGGATGTAGATTTGACTTTAAAAGGGAAACAGTACAAGGGCAGAAAAAATGGCACACAAATCATCCAACTAAAAATAAAACAATGGACCATCATAAGGGGCGTCTGCATACTACTGGCTTGAGCAAGCTTTTAGAGTGATGAATTTGTTTGTGAACGTTGGAGGCTAAATTGCCAACTCCAAGGCCGTAGGAACGAGGTTGAAACATCGTTCTAATGAAGTATTTAGTGTAAATATTGCTCTTGCACAAAACATGATAATGGAAATTTAGTAAATTTAACCAATATTTCGATGGCCTTACAGGTAATTTCTGGATCTGAAATGTCTTGACTCTTGTCTTTCCCCGAACACCTCAGAGTTCTAATGTGGAAGTTCTCCAAATCGTAATTGGCATTACATAAATTTGCATTTGTATTACATTACCTCATAACAGAGATATGATCCCCAAGTTTGACTGTTCTAAAAAAATCTTGTTGGTAGCTGAGGTTTGTACCTTTTAACCCACCGTCGGATCATGCCACGGAGATAACGTCTCTTTTCTGAAAAACAGGCGCCATGGCGCGTTCATCTCGTGTTCACCTTTCTCTTTAGCGTACTGTTCACACTGGGAAATGGCGTCCATCACGTGATCACTGCCACTGCCGAGATTGGAGACCTAGAGCAAGCAAAAGGTATAGCTGTAGTCAAGAGACTGTATCAATATGCATTTATGCATTTCCTTTCCTGATATACAAACGGTTATCCCATACGAAAGATGATAAAAGAGGTTGATTCATCGCCTATTAGCTCCTATTCCTACAAAACCGGACTGGAACTAGTTACTTAAACGTGCAAAATGGCAGACGATCTGTAGTTAAGTAGAACAACCTTAGTCTTTTCAAAGATTAAGGTAAAGATTTTTATACCTTTAAAGATTTTTATTTATACCTTTAAAGATTTTTATACCTTTGGCATTAATCATTTGGAGAAATATCGTTAAGCGACTGGAAATAAAGATTCTTCTTTACGACAAAGAGCAAATTTTAACAGTAAAAATTGTTAGGCCATCCGCTATTAAATTTGGCCCCGTCACACTATCTGAAGATGACAAGCCAATATTTTAAAAGTCTCCATAGTAGTTTGTCTTAATCACGCACCTTATCAAAGAGAGCAATATAAAGCGAGAAACCAAACTGGTCTGTGAGTGCACAGTTCTTTCGCCGTTGTAGCAGAATCCGCCAGGAGAGTCGTGGGGGTTCCATCCATAAGTGTTATTAGTAACGTCAGGGGATTTTTGGACGTGGTAGCCTGGTCAAAATAATAACATCAACGAGTGAAAAACTCTAGCCCTATTATTTTTCGAGCTACTAAACAAATGACGGCATAACTAATATCAGTTATAAAGACGTAAGAGCTAAACTCTGAAGGTGTAGTACACAACACCACGAAACCCACAGGTTTAATGGCCAATATTTCGACTAGTAGAACTAGTCTTCTACAGGCCACAGGAGTCATTTCAGGCCTGTCAACACTGTCAATTAAGTAAGTGAACGCCAACAAAATCGTCAGCTGTGTACTAAATTATTTTATGAACGGTTAATAAGGGCCTGATTACATGAGTTGCATGGGCTGTCCCGCAGTTTGCAAGTTAACAAAAGCCCGGGGGGTAGTTTCCGAAAATGTCGGTGGGGGTGTGCGGCGCACTTCTTGAAACCCTTACCCTATTTCAGGCCATACCCTTTCGCGTCACACATACCTATATAGCTTATATAAAGAAGTACCCCCACCCCCAGGATAAATGTTTACAGCTGAGGGATATGAAGTGACTAATTTAAATATCTGTACCCGTAATATAGCCCGGTTTACACGACAAACATTTTGGGAGATACTTTTTTGGGAATTTCAAGAGACTACTGATTTATCTACTATTTCTACAATGATACATTGTCAAGAATAATTTTGAATCAGCTCTGGAGAAAACACTCCCTAAGTTATTATTTTTAATTCAAGGACAGCCCATGGCTCCTGCATGTCGTATGTGTTGTGATTATAGATTTCTTATTTATTTATATTGCCACTTTCTTCAAATAATTATCACTGAGCATCCATGAAATTAAAGCCAATATAATCGCAGCTGACTGTCTTTTACTGAACTACTGTCTCATCTTTGTTGCTTCTAATCCTGTTTTGCATAGCAGCGCAAACCAACCCCACCCCTTTTTGTTTATTCTAGCTTTGTATTGGCAATATCTCCTTATTATTATTACTAGGAGTAATCGGAGATTAGGGTAGTGCGTTCGGCGGTTGAAAGGGGGGATTTTGTTTTTGGTTATTGGGATAGATGAATGTCTATGGCATATTGTCAAATTAAGGGTTATTGTGTACAGTGAAACCTGTATTTACTCTGTGTATGAAGACGGTAGGGAAAGTTTGGTAGCAGAAAAACAAATTACATGTAAATCCTTTGAAGTTTGTTGTAGTTGTCGGTAAAGAAACCTTGGGAAAAGTGCACCAAATTTGCATATTTGAAACCTGAAAACACGCTGGCGAAAGCGAAATTCGCAAGTATTTATTTAAACAGACTATGCGTTTCTACAAATTCTCCGTTTTCTTTGTAGTTTCGCTCGCCAAATTAAGATTAAGCTTTTCCAAACTCTCAGCCTTCATTTCCAAGTTTCCACCGCGCTAAAAAATCACAGAAAGTTTGAAATGTCTCCGGGAATAAATAAGCCGCGTTTGGTTTCGCGAGCGTTCCATCGATCCATCCGCATAATCTCCATCAAAGTGAGAAAAACATTTGTCGCTTGATTCTTGCTCGTTTTCTGGCTTGAATCTCGCTCGTGTCCGGCCATAAATTTTCGAACGGGATGGCTTGAATATGGTCCGATTCAAGCTCAGTCAAGCCATCCGAATGTCACGGCGGTATATATGTCTCCCACTATTCTTGCTCAATTCTCGTTTGTTTGTCTCGTTCGTGTCAGCCGAATCATCGCCATGATTTGATTCTCGCTGATTAGCATAAGCTTATTTTATATGTTTTAGGACACACTAAGCGTGTTGCGCCAGCGTGTTGTGAGCGTGTAGTTCGGTGAAAACTGCAAAAAAGCTTCGAAAGAAGAAGGACGCACGAAAAGCACATGGAAATACACAATGTGAGCAAGGATGAGTTGAATGACAATCTTTTGAAGGATGAGATGAATGAACTCGCCACGTGAGTTAGTTCGTCAAAGTGAGGCAAAACGTAAGCAAGCGCCTCAAAGCGAGGCAAATGTGTGTCGACGAACCAAAGCAATCTCGAAAAAACCTCCCTTATCAGTTGCACAGGACACCCAATAATGCACAGAAATCCCAACACAAATTAGGACTGCGTTCTCGTACCTCGAACGCAATTATTATTATTATTATTACTTAGCATCCAGTAATAAAATCAAAAGGGTTACCGCTGTCTATCTTTATTGTACTGTTGTTTCGTTTCTGTTGTTGTTTTGTCCTTTATGCTGCAATGTCGAAACCTCCATTCTATGCAGCCTTGTATGTTACATGTTTACTGTATTTAAATCTAATTAAATGCTAAATTTAAATTAAATCTTAAGAATATTCTAAAAAACATACCCAAAAATCATGAGATGAGCATCAGAGTTTTTGGATTGCTTGAAACGTGAACGAGTCCCGCGTTACTTCTGTGTAGTGTAATACTAATTTTATAACGCGAGATCTCGACTTACAAGTTGATATCACGTCTTAAAACACGAGATCTCGACCTTTAAACGGGATCTCGACTTATAATGTGAGAGCCCGACTTACACCTCGAGATCTCGGCTTGTAAAGAAAAATACTTTATTGTGTTTAGAGCTCTCTAACCTACTAATGTCAGAGTTCCAATCAAATACGAAATTGACGCTTGATCGTACAGCAGGTGAACTTTAGCCACAAATTTCCATTTAACTGATCTTTTAATTAGTATCTTCAACGCAGTCAAAAAGGAAGCCGTAGTTCTGAATGCTAGTTTCATATTAAAGAACGTTTGAGCTGGTTTGAAGCTACTAAAAGTTAACATTGTTACACTATAAAGGTAAGTCTAGTATAAGAATTCAGATAAGTTTTAGTAGTAGACCATGTCGGTTTGAAATATATAATATATATTTTATTTTTGTGAGTGCGAGTTAACAGTCCATAATATCATAACTTGTTCACAAATTTAAACAAAAGAAAAACAGTCATAACACAATTCGTGGATTTCAAAAACAAACAGAGGCTCCTGAGATCTACTTTTAAAAATAAAAAAAAAAACATAAACAAGCAAATGCATCAGCCACCAAAAGATAACAGTAGTTTAGTATCTTGAGGATGAAAACCATCTGATCGGCCGGTTTGTTGTAATTAATACGTAAAAAAATAAATCCAAATAAAAGTATATTCTTTTTTGGATGATTTCAAGGGAAGTATACAATCATCTCCTTTTTTTCGATTTCCGGCTGTTTTTAGGAGCAACGTTATGTCAGCTTGGTCCATTTAAACATGTTTTATGCAAAATATGAAACGCTCTGCATTTTTAGAATCAGTCATTTTCGCCTCAGTAGTAGAAGGACATTAAAAAGCTAAAGTTTTGTTTGCATATAATCAATCAACATATTTAACTTTATTCTCGTGTTTTGAAGTTACATTGAAACAAATAATTGCTACAAAGCCGATCATGTTAAAGTTTATCTTGGGAAAAGGAAAAGCTTAACTTTAAACAGAATACTAACATAAACGGGAACAACTTATTATTTATTTTTAAACACCTGCACCTTTGAAACACTCAGGAACAATAAAAAAAATTTACATTTTTAATATGAGAACGCCGTATAATTATATATAAGATGTCAGAAATATCGCAAAATTAATAAAGCGTTAACGGTAAGTATCGTCAACAAGTTCTATAAACACGCAATGACAAAAACAGTACATGATGTTTAATGTAAAATTTCACCACCAAAATTCCCTTAGAAAGTTTCTTCAGCGCGATTTGATGTCATATATCAAACACGAGACACAGAGTGTTTCATCACAAGATCAAACACCGAGAAGAGAGTCGAAAATACGACGCGCAGAGGAGTATTTTTGACGAACTTCGAGTTGTTGGATCTCGTGATGAAATACTGCGTCGAATGTTTGATATTACTTCTCAAACAAAATGATTTTAGAAGGGGAAAATAAGGATGCAAAAATGAGGAGGGTTTCATCTGATTTCCAAACACTCGTTAAACATTAATTTCCTTTGTATTTTCTTTATGAATTATTAATGAGTTTGAGAAAGGAAATAGAAGAGTAGTGTAGCAGCTGCTCGGAAGATCTGTCGAGATTGGTAAAACAAACAATAGTTTTCATTGTCGACTCGTTCAATTGTGTTATTTCGATTGTTTCTCGTTCTATTGTATCCATCCAATTGGGTTAGATCTTACGGGAGCTGCTACATCCAAATAGAAGGGCTGGTGAATACATTATTAGTTGGCGGATCCAAGTCTTCTTTCAGCTAAGTCTTATAATCCCAATTAGCTTTAGTCGGTTAATTTGCATATTATCGATCAACATATTCAGCATTATTCGCGTGCGTTAAAGTTAAATTATATTAACCTGCACAGCGACAATTGAAACAAATAATGTCTACAAAGACGATGATGTGGAAGACTATTATAGGTATTTTCAATCATTATTGGAAGTCTAAAATGCGCCAAAAACAGTTGCTTCAGGTCTTATTTAATTGTCAACAGTCATTTAACTGACAAACTGTGATAAATGGCCGACATTTTAACTGACAACTAACATTTGAATACCCCCCGTCCAGGCCCTCACACATACAACTATAATGTATATATATCAGGGGCGGATCCAGGAATTTCTGAAGGTGGGGGGAGGGGGGTTCGGGTGCATGTCCCACGGAAAATGTTTCCGATTTTAAGCTCTAAAACGCCATTTACGGCATTCTTGAAAGTCGAAAAACGTTTGTTAAGTCATCAACTTGACAATCAGTCAATTGGTGAAAGTGAAACAACTACGTATAAAACAGTTTTATTCTATTATTTTTATGAACCACATGGGAGACACAGGTCTGATTTCTGATTTGGGGGGTGGGGGGGGGGGGGGGGGGGGGTGGGGGTCCGAACCCAACCGACCCTCCCACCGGATCCGCCACTGTATATGCATACAAAAGAAGAGGAAACGCCAAAGAGATCAGATGTGCCACTGTCCTATATTCTGCGCGGGTCGATGCTAAGTAATACAGGGTGAGAACGAGACGACGTTCAGGTGTGACAGCTTTGCGCATTATCGTATTTTGACGAGAATTTTCTCCACGAATTTCATCCACACCTTGGTGACCCAAAAGGTCTGATACCATTGTTCGTCGTTGAACGTATCGGTAACCATTTGAAACCGAGGCTTCGATCGAAAAGCAGTGCCCAAATTTCTAAGTAGCTTCTCGTAGGTTCATCTAGCAAACAAAAGTTGCCCAAAGCAATATCTGCGTTGCCTGTTATATAACAGAAAAGACGACCATTTTTCTTCAACAATTCAAGCCCATTTAGCCCTTCGCTTCTTCAAAAACCTGAAAAACCAGTCATTTGCGCGCTGTGCCGCGTCCGCCATTTGGTCAAATTCGATCAAGATGGTACGTGACGATTCGCCAAAAAGTGGTTCAACCGCTTACGAATGTACTGAAATGCTGCAAAATTTGTTTCTTATTTTAGGCGTGTCCATCTCGAAACTAGAAGTTCCAAATTTTGTCGTGTAAATGGAACAGTGGCGGGCCAAAAATATTGGCCCTCGTGCCAAATTTAGGAGTGCTGGAGTGACGTTACAATACCAATGCTCTCTTGACTATGTCAGTTGCATATTATTACTCATGCGCGTAGCGGCATGAGGTAAGGTTTCGGCTCCGTTTTTCTTGTTATTATTATTTTTATTATTTTTTGTGTCACGATTTTGCATGCAAATTTATGCACGTATATTTTAAATTCTGCACTTCCGGTTCATAGCTTTGCCACTACACTTCCTGTTTAGTGACTTCCGGCTACTCTCACTTCCGGTAAAAGAGCGTTACCTAAGTGTCACGACAGCGTCTCCTAAAACCCTACTTACATTAGTAATGTTCACGTTTGGTATATATAAGACTTAGAAGAATCACTGGCTTCATTGTGGTACAGCCTTCATTTCCAAAACAATCAATCGTAAACAACGTGGTTTGCAGGAACGATGACTGAATGAAAGGAGTACTCTTCCCCATGTCGGACATCTTCTTATCATGTTTAAAATATATCATAAAACTTTCTTACGCATCGCATGAGTATAGGCTTCTTGGAGCCTCTTGTAATAAACATGAAACAACGATTGTATGCCGCCCTAGTGAGTAAATTAATGAATTTTTTCTATACCGCACAACTAATGAAGAAGCAAAATTAATAAGGGAGTTACAGGTATTTGCCACGTTATGCAGGGACATCTGCTGCAAGTAATGTATAATGTACAGCAAATCGCTTGCAATGGCGTTCTTCTTTGCTGTACATTTTAATGCCTGTAAAGGAGACTATGTGAAAGCTGTTTGATCATTTCGAATCCGTTTTTGCTGAATATTTTAGCGGCTGCAAATTTTAGGGAAAAGAATGACATCCCCCAAATTGAAATTCCCAGCTGACATTACGTTTTATCTAAAAGGGATTTTTTTATTCCTCCGAATACAAAGGTGTTAAATGTTTCGATGTTTCGAAAGCTTGATGCGACCGCCTTTCACTAAAGTAACTTACGTTCTAAGTCTAATTAATTACCAATTTTTAAGACCAATAAGAACTTCCGAAACAAATCGTTTGGTGCTCCTGATCGTATAACTGGAAAGGTTAAAATGTTTATATCGCCCTGTCTGTCAAATGCCATCGTCACTTTAAAACACAACCCATTAGAATCAGGTATTTTTTCCTCACAAATTAAGGTTTGTGACATCTGTTTTAGGTACTAGTTGTGTTTCGCTTGCATTGGATTCAAACGTTTATTTTGTTACGGCTATACATTTATTCAACCATCTATTCAGTATAAACGGCAGACAGGCAGATATGGCGAATAATTGAACACAACGTACTTTGTCTACTTTGTCCGTATAACATGGTCAGACCATCTTCATGCAAGTCTTACCTTTCTATTTTAAAGGAAAACAACAAAGAATTTTGTTGAGTCCTACATCTTTCAAGATAAGACAACAGAAAATTGCCCTGAAAAGAATACAATTTCCACGAAGATCAGAACTTGCCGAATTAATCTTTGTAAGTTCAAGAATAAGATACAATGACAGAAGCTGAAGACTTCCAGGACCTCCATTCATCACTCATCGTTAACAGCGTCTTCAACGCATTTTCATCTTACACCGCCATCATGCTGAATATTATAACAATTCACGCGCTGAGAAAAACTTCGTCGTTGCCAAAGCCTCTAAAAACATTGCTACTGAGTCTTACTGTTTCTGATCTTGCTGTTGGCTTATTGGTCCAACCTATGAATGTAACATGGCTCGTCATGAGGTTGAAGAACAACACTAACAACAATACATCTGTTAAGATCACGGACAGCTTGGAGAGCGTCATGGCTACTTTTCTTTGTTGTGCTTCGTTCCTTGGTGTAACAGCTCTAACAGCAGACAGATTCTTGGCTATCCATCTTCATCTCAGATACCAAGAACTTGTGACTCGCAGGCGCGTTGTTACTATGGTGATCGCAATTTGGTTGGTCAGTGCAATTTTTTCATCAGTTTGGTTATGGAACCACAAAATATACGCTACTGTTGCCGGTATTATGGCAACCGTATGTTTAATTTCTACAGCATTATTTTACTGCAACATTTATTTAGCCGTACGGCGCCACACAAATCAAATTCAAGTCCTGCAAGTACAACAAGTAGCCCAAAATGTCGAAGTGACGACAAATACTGCGAGGCAGATAAAGTCTGTGGTTGGTACATTGTACGTGTATCTGGTGTTTTTGGTTTGCTATTTGCCATACATTAGTATACATGCTGTCTATGCAATAACAGGAGCAATTACCCCTAGAAACCCTTTATGGGATTACACTGTGACGCTAGTGTACCTAAATTCATCTCTCAATCCACTGGTTTATTGCTGGAAGATGAGACACATTCGACAAGCTATAATGAACATACTGCGAAATATGTTTTCAAAAGAAACAAATAACTAAAACAGCTTCGTATAATTAGTTCAGCGAAACAACTAACTACAAAAGCTTCGCATATAAATTATTTTGTGTTGAAATTTTGACTTGCCTTTTATAGTAATTATATTTAGTATTTTGATATACTATTAGGTCTAGGCTGTAAAAATTGTCAACGCATGCACGTACATGAAATACAAAAAGAGTTTTGAGCTTTATTCATACAAATACACGTTTATCTTTGTATACACGGGTCGGTAGTTAAAAATACTGTTTTGACCAAACAAATATTACCTGCAATTATTCACCAATGTTGCGACACGATTCAGCTATTAGTATTCAGCTAGTCAGCATTAGTGTCAGGGTATCTTGAAGGCAATGACTCTAAATTGTAAAATTAAAACAGAAATTGATGTATCCGTTAAATAAAGCAAAACATATGAAAAGTTACCCTTGAATGATGTAAACGACGGGCTCCGATTGTATTCCAGGTCCGAACGTACTAGTTTAAAATTAGAGTTGCACGCAATCAAAGGTTGAATTTTTGGACTGAAAAATCACCTTTTTTTCTCACGATTTTTGTAGAAGGACTGTGGACGGTCATTCCAAACGTGAACTACAGGCAATATTTAATCCGCTACAGAAAAGATTTGATGTTTCTAAAACGCGTCGCCAATTGGTCCAATATTTCCTATTTTCAGAAAGTCGCGTTTATATTTGTTACGTATATTAGCAAAGTTACACGAAAACTCTCTCAATTTTTTTGGTGCTATAGTGATGTTATACTAAGGATTGACATTTTGTCAGATCAAACAGCTGGAAATTTCTTATTTCTGTAGCAAAATAATTTATTTTTAATGCACATACCCCAACAGAAAAATTAGACTCCAATGCGCGTCATTTTTTGCCTTTAATAACGGCGTTATTTGCTGCATCCTACATGGGGCACCCAACGAGGAAATCGCTTGCAATAGGAAATCGCTTGCAATGGCGTTCTTGTTTCTTTTTAGTTGACTTTTCACTACTAAAGAAAACTCGTTCTTAGTTTAATTTTTAAAGATACGGCGGTTTGTTTTCGCCGGAAAATAGAGATAATTATAATTATAAGCTTGGAACATTTAGCTATCAACTGCCAATTTATAACTTTTGTTTAATTTTTTAGTCTAAACTGTAAGCCGGTAGTGAATTAGTTAAGATCATTGCTTTGCAGATTTTAATGTTTGCCACCTTGGGCTGTTTTCATTAATAACAGCAGGATTGCTAGTTTTTAGTTAAACTTAGAAGCTTTTCGTCGAAGTAGTTAGTGTCTTGTGACATCGTGGATCCCACCGCCGAGGCCCAACAAGGAAGTTGCTCTACCTGGTAATGCCACTGTCGCAATTACCCATCATTACTATCGTCATCAGATATCAATTTTTCCGGATGGAATTGACCCGATATCTGAGAATTGAACAATTTTTCGTTTTTGTCAGTGGTGCAGCGGTATTATCGTTAACCGCTCCCTGAAAAAAAAAAAAAAAAAGACAAAAGACGACCACGACCTGCAAAAGACGACCACAACGGAAATAGGCCATTTCCGAGTTGCCTTTAGCCTCTCTATCAAAGCGAGGCTAGGTGCGAAACCTTTCATATGAAAATGTGTTTTCCTTCACATGCAAATAAGCTTTATTTGCATGTGAAGGAAAACTCATTTTCATATGAAAGGTTTCGCACCTAGCCTCGCTTTGATAGAGAGGCTAAAGGCAACTCGGAAATGGCCTATTCAATTGAAGCGACCTACCCTTCCTCCGCAATATGCCGTTTGCATAACGTCATAACACGACATGCATAACAATAGATCGTTTTCACTGACGTCATATCAAAATTCAGAAGCCGTTTTCGAATCCAAAATGTTTCTGGAATTGTAGACAGTGTAAAACTACACATCTGAGCCAAATTGTGAAGCGCCAGAGCATTTAGTTCAAGAGTTATAGGCGAACGAGTTTTAGACATTTTTAGTAAGAAATGTATGGAGCGGCCATCTTGGTGTACCACTTTGGTACACCAACATAGCGGACAAAAATTCAAAGCCTTAATTACACCAAAAATCTCATCACAAAATATTGTATTCACTATAAGTTCCATTAAATCGGCTTATAACCATCTATAATTCAAAAATAACTTTCAATGGTTCAATTTTGTTGATTTTCGCGGCTTATTTGAAAAAGAGAGACGGATTGCGTGACACATTTAAAACCTTTATAAATCGGAAGCAAAACATCGTTAAAACCTGAAACTTTTTGTGAAAGATTATAACACTGGTATCCATATACCATGTTAGAAACAGCTTTGTAGGATGTATACTTTAGATTTTTGAATTTTTATGACGTCATGTGAAAACGATCTATAGAGCCATCCAGTCACGGTTTAGTGATCGGAATGTTCCATTGTCTATTCATTGTTTTGGAAATCCCACTGTTCTCCATGCCATCCAGTCGCTCATTGTTTTGACATATTTGTGACGATATGCATAGGGCCTATAGATTATTTCTCGGTATTGAGCCGGAAATAGCTTGAAATGGAGGCTTATGCGGGGGAATATCATTAAAAATATTTGCACGTGAATAGATTGTTCCGCATGAGCCTCGACTGTAAGCTAGTTCCAGTTCAAAACCGAGAATACGAATACGGTCTATTTACGTTCGGTACATGTGTCTATTAGCGTAGCGCAGGCATTTTTATCGGCAGCCGTTTCTTTAGTTTTACATTGCCTTTTCATTGCCCTCCGCTTTCCTGCATGGTAATACGCCAAATACACAGGAAGTAAAAATGCTGCTCTTTGCCAGTGACACTGCGTCCTTGATGGCCTATCGGTCTAGCCAGTACCTTACGCATGCGCACAGCCAGGGTTTCGCGCTTTCAATGGTGTGTCTAAATGATGAAATATTAAAAAATAACGCAACCGGTGATATGGACAACTCTTGGATATCTATACGACGCTATTATCAGGCAATACGTAATAGTACTTATGACGTCATAGCCATTACCATGGCAACAGTACAGCTCTCTGAAAAAGAGCCTCTTTTTAACTCGTGAATAGGCGAAGTGTTGACCGAGTTATACCAGTGGTTCACAATTTCACTCGAACGATTGATCGGCTGCCCCGCGATATATAATAGTCAGCTACCATACCCATGGGAACGGCGTTGGAGGGAGGGGAGTTAGACGCTAGGGGTGGAGGGTCTGTGGAGCAAAACGCCTAGTAGAAGGAAGGGTCGCTGAACATTGAGTCTGCGATATGTTATGCACGTGTGACCGGTTTCCGGACGGTCATTGGTTCCGTTCCGTTAGGAACTACGCTCGAGACAATTTAGTTCATGTTTAGTGGATTAGGGGAGGGGGATGGGTGGGGGAAAGAGTTTGCAAGCACCCGCGTAGTTATAGCTATGGAATGAGATTGAGCTTAACCCGTAATAGACCTCTTTAGCTTGTATGTTTTGTTTTCTCAATGTAGGTCATGTGATGTTCTCAAGGGAATTTATCCTTTGTGATTGTCTTTTCATAAATTAAGCATACATATGCATGTGAAGAAAACAAAATTTAAAAGAAACAGTTCTCTAGGGTAACATAATATGATCTACATTGGGAAAACAAAACATACAAGCTAAAGAGGTCTATTGCTACGGCCCCCGCCCGTTTCTGAATCTCCTTGATCCGCCCGACTTTCATAACATGACCAAGCTTAAAATGAATCATCTTTCTCCCTATCACCATATCTGGAGAATTATAGCATTGTTTTTATTCTACAAATGTAAACGTCGAAAGAGACTAAAACACGTACGCGTTGAAACAATACACAAAGATATGGAATTATTCAGCTTTTATTAGCCACTGTTAAATGATTAAGCTACAAAAAAGCATTAGAAGCCAAGAAAAAAATGTGAAAGGAAAAAAATGTGGAAGGAAAAAAATGTGGTAGATCTTAGGAACGCCATCCTTGTAAAATGATTACCTTGTTAGTAACGAACAAACCGAGACCAGTTAAATGGGTACCACAGCCCCAATTGAAGAGGGGTATTAACCTTGATTGCTGTGAAAAAGTTAAAGTTGAGGCCATAGCCATAAGGTAGAGGTGTTTTGGGCTTCTCTTAGTCATAACTCTTGGGGTTTCCCCACAAAATATATCATGAAGCATAGCTGTTAACTTTTGGATTTATCAAGGACTGAACTAGGGTTGTATCTGGAAATTGTCACAAAAGGCTTCTGTATTGTATCCATGCTTCATCTTCAAATTTGACTCCTACAAGTTAAAGAACTAGGTAAGCCGGGGCAACATTGTAGGCGACTCACTAGATAGAAAGAAAAACCATCACAATTTAACTCCAGAGAGACGAAACAGTTACCCAAGGCTGTCTGCTCTTAACTTTAACATTTTTGTTAATACAAGGTTACCCTTCTACAAATGAGGCCATGATACCCTAAAGTGGCTACAACCCGCTTAACGTGCTGTGTTGCTTTCAGCAACGCTTGTCACATTTTGGTTCCTTCTCCGTCTAGATGGCTCGCTTTCCATAAGGCAAGTACCACACGTTACCGTCGTTACTCCATAACGAGCAGCTTGTGCATGATGAGTTACGTGATTAATTATTTAATAAAGCATGGCTGGTTATTAATAAAATATTACATTATTGTAGTAACTCGCGTTAGTTTCACAAGGCAGGAAAACAATGTAGTAATGAAGAATAATCACTCAACAAATTTCAAACCGAGGGATACTTCGTTATTTTCTTTAAAAAAATCTTGTTTCGTGATAGTTATTGTTGAACTCATAAATGAAATTCACTTTGATGATGAAATCATTTTTATTTTGGTTTCCCGCAATTCCCGGTCTCCTAACACTGAAACAAGAGACAAGCTTTTTAACCTCCTTGATTGCGTCCGTGCCAAGGGTCCAAAATTTCAAGCTGAAGACTTTGCACTCCAAGATGTAAGGAGCGCATCTGACGAATTTTAAATTCATTAAAATCCTTTTAAATCAACTAGAATTACTGAATGGGACTGAGGACGTATCGAATCACCTGCTAGGAGGCTAATCTCCCTTACTTTTATAACAACAGTTATTGAACGTTACTTTAACAATGTTCCTGCCCAGGACACTAACTTCGTTTATATAATGCATGCATTTACTGACGTTGAACGTCTTATTCAATTTAATTCAAAATAACCCACGAAACTGAAACTATAACTACAACGCTACAGAAATAAAGAAAACTGTTTCTATGGGTTATTTTCTAAATAAGATAGAAAACACTTTCATTCTTTCTGAAGAGATCTGGAAACACTAGAGTAACTTGGGAAAAATGGAAACAGGTGTAAGAAACAAACAGAATCGTTCATTATTCAAAGGGAATTTGTGTTTCTGTAACTCTACGGAAACAATGAAAACGTTTTTTTTTTCTTATATATGTAATCATTATTTAATTTGGATGTTTTGAACATCGTATACTTGTGAAATTATAAAGAATGGAATTGTCATCCATCGTTAAGTTTGAACCCAAACAAGTGTATGTACGAAACGAAACCCAACTTCAACACACATTCAGAAAGGCTACGTTGACAGATTTTAAAGCATTTTCTGACGGTCCTCTTCAAATAAGCTTTATTTATTCGAGGAACATTCAGTTTGCATGTGACACTAAAAAAAAACACATTAACTTGAATGATCTAGACTTTCGTTAAAAACAAAAGCTAACACAACAGCGAATAACACAGAAAAACATTTTTGTTTTATATAACGGAAAGGCAAAGTTCCAAACTGCAAAAAAAGTACTTCATTCTGAAAGAATTGCTGAAAAGTAATTAACGCAACGGTAGAAGGAAAAAAAAAAAAACAATTCAGCTTCTTTTTGTCATACAACGTTCCCTGGGTTTTTGAGATGAATGGGTTGAAGCAACAAAGAAGCTGAAAGTATGAAGTGTCTAAAAAAAAATTCCAGAACAAAAACACAACGAATGGGCAATGTTGTCACAAGAGACGACGAGACAACAACAACAACAGCAATGAAAAAAAAAGTTATCATAAAGTAGTTTTGCATACTTTTCAACAAATGAAATTTAAAAAAAATATAAACCAAATAAAATAAAATATAAAGAATTGTCATCAAACATTCTTGAACACTTGGATTTAGGTTTCAAAGAAAATCGAGGAAAACAATCCACTCGAGAATTGCTTATGTACATGCAATTAGACTATACATCAAACACAAAATGTGCTGGAGTGCTGCAAATTTTGTTTTGTTTTGCTTTCCAACTACAACAAGACTTACTTTTTTTTATAACTGAGGCCATTTCGAGTATAGTTGGGCCCTACATGTTCGCTAATTCCTATTCAAATTCATGTTCTCTACACAATATATGACGTGATTTAACCAACGATTCAAGTGACTCCTGCAGTTATCGTTGGGTTTCGTTGCATGAAGATGCTACAAACGTATTTTTATGACTCTGGGTGACATGCCAGTCCATTACAAGTTATTTCCAACAGCATTTTGCTAGGTTTTTCCAACAATTTACCAATACTCATTTGTACATCTTGCGGGAGAGAGACAATGTGGAGTAAAGTGTCTTGTCTAAGGACACAACATGGTGACAAACTGATTTGTTCTTATTACCACAGCAGAATGCCTCCACAAAAGATCGGATAAACAGACGTTAAATAAACTGAGACAGCTTAAATAACTTGGTTCACACATTCTACACCATGCCGATACAAAAACGTTTTTTCAAACGCCTAGTCCATGACTCAAAAAGGGAGAAGAAATGCCACTAAAAAATTCTACCAAGTTTTGACAATGTGAGCATGAAAGCGTTTCCGTGAAGAGCATGGCTGAATATGATTTTTCAACAAACACGTTTAAAGGCGTAACAGTTTCTTGCCTCGTTTCCTATAATCCTAATACACAATTAAATAGTACTGCCAGAAACGTTTCAGAAGTGCATTGTTGTCATCTGTACTAAACGCCTTCATAGAGTAAATTCCAACAAGCGACATTGAAAGAAAACGTGAAACAACCTAAATGATATTTTGACGCTGCCAAGGAAATTCTGACGACAGAAATGAACGACACGGACAGTTTTTGGTTTTGTTCACGAAACATGCAAGCGTACTGCCGACATTTTTATCACTGCCCTTGATCATAATTGGTCGTAATGCAATATACAGTGCAAAGCAACATTCTTGGATCTTTATGACTTTACAGATTCAAACATCTTTCCTGCTAACACTTGGTAGCACCAGCGTCAAGCATATTTTGATTTTATGTATATATGTGTTATCAATTCACACCAGCAAAGAGGGATTCACCGTACTCTATGAAGTGCTTTTATAATTACAACGAAAAGGCTAAAGGTGGCTATAACCGAAATTATCTTGAGAAGAGTTCATGCACTCTACTTTTGGAATAAAGCTGCTATGTATTGCCTTCTGCTATGAAATTTCTATTAAATGCTATCTTACTACTTCGTCTGAAATCAAAAAATTATCTACACTCATTTTCTCATTCCTGAAATTCCCAAACTGTCCTTTTCGGATCTAAACCGTTCAGGCTTTTACTATAACATACATGCGCGGCAAATAAAAACACACACTACAAACTCTGATGCCGCTCTTAGAAAATAAGGATATAAAAAAAAATCTATACAAAATTAACAAGTGAGCTACAATCAAGGACAAAAGGGTTGAGACGAATTTGCATTTACGATGTTTTCCAACGCACGCGACAGAAACACGGTAGCGCGCGCAAACGATAAGTGTCCGTTTCCCGACCCCTACCCCCTTACAATGTTGAGCCCGTGTAATGAAATCAACACTGTCTCGGGCAGAGGGGTGGAGTTGCTGAGATGGGCTTGAAACGAAAAACATGGCTTCATCGGTCGGTCACATTGTAAAATTTGTCCCAAGACATTTTGTCCTAGATTGTAGATACACTAAACATTACAAAGGGATATAAAATATTCTTAGATATACATATTGTAGAGACTAATGCAGTGAAAGCAATACATTTTACATCGCTTACAAAAATATTGATATTACCCGCTAATCTATTCTATTTTAAATGAATGGTGTATTATTTTACTAACTACATCTACAAATATACAAATGCCTCGATTCAGAGTCACTATAACACTTAAGGAAATATTCTGAACATGAAACCTTATTCTCTTCTACAAGCCATGAACTTCTCCATCTGTTTAGAGCGATTTTAAATTGACTGCAAAAAGTGTATTTGATTGTGTTCAATTTATGAGTGAATACTTACTTATCCTTTCAAGGAAATGTCTAATCACTTACCGGAAATACGTTATAAATTTGACGACAAAAAAGATTGATTATATGTTGACCTTCGTTTTGATAAATTCTCCAACCCCTTTTTGAAAAAAAGACTCAACACAATGCGTCAACCAATCAGAGCGAAATCCAAACCCAATTGTGAATTAGATCTAAATGAGGATTTGCTCTTAAAAGAAGTTGGATGTTTACGCTAATTGCAGTTATTGCGATTTCCTAAATGTGACTATTGTGACTTTCGGTTTTCATATTTCAACAAACAATATAAAATCGCTCCAACACATTCAACCTACATTCGAGTTTCCTTTGGTTTTTCTTCATTTCCGCCCCCATTTGCAGTGTCCTTAGGCTTTTCTTTGCCTCCTTCAACGTTTGCATATGTCATCTCAGTACCTTGACTGTTATAAGTGTCAGGTAGCGTAGCATCCCCCTTCAAATACTGAGTTATGTCAGCATATTGCGTCTCTTCGTAAGCAGGAGGCCTTTTGATTGGAGGCAGAGGCTCTGGAGAGGTGGATACTGCTGGCATCTCTCTTGGTTTAAAGTCACCCAAATCAGCATAGAGCATCTCACCAGGCTTGGGTTTCTGGTGAAAGTACAAGTAAAACAAAGTATTTGAGTCATTTCAAGATACTGAAGCTAATATGTAAATCCGTATGACCAAAGGCGAAAATGTTTCATCAGGATTTCCAAACACCGAGAAGTGAGTTGAAAAAAAGAGAAGCAGCCGAGAGTTTTTAACCAACTTTGATGTGTTTGGAAATCCTGATGAAACACTTTTTCGAGTGTTTGATATAGCTTCTCAAACTGACCATTAAATGCAGAGAAAAACAAAGGAATAAAATCGCTAAAATCAATGCCAATTAAGATAGGGCATCCAAACCACTGTATGATTTTGGAGCGGTTTTCAATTGAGTGTCGTAAAACCAAAACCAAAAGTAATTACTCTGACCAATCACAGAACTCGCAGACAATCTGATGAACCAATCAGAACTCGAAGAAAATACATGCAACCGGCGCCAAGCGCGGGAAAACGCGTGCGAGCAAGTCACGATTGGTTTTTGTTTTACTTCTGATTGGTTGATAAAGTGGCGCGAGATTTTTTAGCCAATCACTAAGCGTAGCAATGCAAAACCAAAGCAATTGCGAGGTTACTTTCGATACTCAATTGAAAAGCACTCTATTTGTTCAAACTTAATGAATTATTAACGAGTTTAAGTAAATTCTGTGTTGCTGAAGTCCTATTTTTAGCCTGTGTAACCATTCAAGCAAAAGCTGTTGATAAGTACTCTCCTGTGGTACTGTTTGTACCGCTACATAGGTTGTTCTAAATATTAAGTGTGTGGACAAATTTCCTAAAAGTACTCAGAGAACTTCTATGTGGGCTTGTTTATAGTGGTTATGAATGAAACCCTAAAGTGTGACCATTCAATGAATTTTAATAAGCAGGACTTTCCTATGGTCATCCAAAAGTCATGGATGAAATTCAAACGTGCTCATTCAAGTAAAATACAACAATAACAAGATCCTCTATTACAGTCAAACCGGATGTTCTTTTGCGGGCAACTTTGCAAACTTCCGCCGCAACGTTGGTATTTTGATTGACAGTTTGCTTCGAGCAAGTTGGAAGTTGTGCGAGCAAGTTGCAACTTTCGCGAGCAAGTTCCTATTTCAATCTTGCTGTCAGTTGCCGGATTTCTGAATTGAAAGTACTTGGTTTGGTTACCTTGCAGTATTCCACAAACTTTATGATGTCAGGAGTAGAAACTGTTCGTTCCTCTCAGCCAGGTTTACCGGGAAAATACGTCTCGTGTTGTAAAAATCTGTTTACAATATTGGATACAACTTGCCTTGATAATCCAACAATACGTGCGATTTGTTCTTGTTTTACACCAGACGACCATTATTCTCTCTCTTTTCTTAACCGAGGTGGTATTATTGCGTTGTACGTGAGCCATAACTGAAGAAGGACGTGTTTTCACAAAATTCGCAATTTGCAACTGACAACAATTTTGAAATAGCAACTTGCTCGCGTAACTTCCAACTTGCTCGAAGCAAACTGTCAATCAAAATACCAATGTTGCGGCGGAAGTTTGCAAAGTTGCCCGCAAAAGAACATCAGGTTTGACTGTAATTCTTGCATTTACTAATGCTGTATCTATCGGCTAGTCCTAACGTGATATGTGAAACAAAACTCTCACATGTAATAATGGCCCATTTCACACTAGAAGACGGACAAATCGTCTGGACAGACAAGTCGTCCGACGATTTGTTCGTGTAATGTGAATTCTGGACGGACAACTCACCTTGTGTTGGTCATGGTAAATTCATATCTGAACGAACAAACAGACGATTTTGAAAGCAAGGGGCCTGGCACTAACGGGCTTGGTTACCTTGCTTTCTATCCGCCATTTTGATTTTCCCATAAACCATCACTCCCTTTACTAGTTCCATTCCCCTTAGCAAGTACCCGGACCGAGATACAACCATTTGTTCGTCTGGTGTGAATTTAAGTCGGACTTTGGACGACTTATCCGTCTAGACGAACAAATCGTCCTCGGAAAATCGTCTTAATAGACGGCCAAATCGACGGACAAAGTCAGACGACTTTTACGTCCAAAATTTTGTTCGTCCCGTTTTCACACTAAGACGACTTGTCCGTCCAGACGATTTGTCCGTCTCTAGTGTGAAAACGGCCAATGCAAGGAACCGAAAGAGCAGACATTGCCTTGGCGTCGTTTGTTATTAGCTGTTATTCAATCTTTTGCAATAGATTGGAAAATACAACTTGAGATTCTCTCTTCCAAGTTTAAACATGGGAGAGGTACAATGAAGGCAAACTCAATACACGATACCAGTAAAATATGACCTGGCATTTTTGCAAGTAATGATAGCAAAAGTTATGACATATATTACAACCGGACATTGACGAAAACAGCGTGCAACAAGCGCTAGGGTCGGAGGTCATGCTATGCTGGCTTTCTGAATTGCTATTTTCTGCGTTCTATAGACCAGAACATCCTACTCAAGTTTGACTTTTCTATAACTAACAAGGAGCCCGATGGGCTTCGAAACTGGCTCGTTTGGTCCCAGTTTTCACCCGGTTTTCATTTTACAGTTTTATATTAGCAATCCACAATATACAATCTAGTATCTATCAATATGCACAGTCCAGTCCACATTTACATTTAAATTCCACAGCCCGCTTCAAGCACTCCTTATGGACGGACTATTTTATTGTAAAGGGGGGGGGGGGGGGGGGGGCTGGGCAATTACTAAAAAAAAAGATTCCTGCACAGCAAAAGTAAAGAAAAAAAAATAATGCACAGCGAGCGAAAGGGAAAAAAAAGGGACGGAACAATCCCGAAAAAAATTCTTGCACAACATCCGAGACGGAAAAAAAAATTCATGATCAGAAAAATTGCCTAACACCGCCACCTCCCCAGCCCCCCACAAACCTTTAGTAGGCTACAATTAATTCTCTGATCGACTCGGTACTGTTAGAAAAAAACGTAAGTTCAGAACTTTGTATATTTTTTTTCGCTTTAAAATCCTTGAAACCACCTACTACAAGGAATCGGGATTGTTTGAACACAGGCATTTTGGAGAATTGGTGATGGGGTTTCGAATAAATTAACAATATCAACATGATCGATCAAATAGCGTGACATAAATACGAGATATGTGGAATTTGAACGTGACTCCACGGAGTAATGCTTGAGAATTGTTTACTCAGCAGTTCTGTAACCTGCCGGGACGTGTTTTTTTATTACGTGATTTGGTTAGAAAAATTCAACTCGCTTTCCTTTTACCAGAAATAGATCGCATCCGAAAATAACAGAGATTTAATGTTTAACAATTTCGTCGAAATTAGAACGGTAAATATTTGAATTATAGTTGCCGACATCGCTGATTACGCCATTTCTGAAAACCGGAAGTAAACTAGGTACGGTGTTGGCCGCAGCAAAAGCGATTCCCGGGGCAGGTGACCCGACAGGGAAAAAAAAAAGAGGGTATTTTAAGAACTGACTCGTCGAAGCGACGAGCCAGTTAAAAATCCTTCACTTCTCATGTGGTTGATGTATTAGCTAATTTTCATTTCCGAAGAGAAACTGCTAGACCAACAACCAGGCGTTATGTCCAGTGTTTGCTCTCAAACGAAAGTTACAGAGACCATGGCCATTGACCTACCTTCTTAGATTTCTTTGACATGTCGACTTGAGCATAAGCGTCCTCTACTACCTCCTTTTTCTTTTTCTGAGATTTATCCACAACAGCATAGTCCGGAACATCCTGCTTAGCAACGTTATGATCTTCCTTTTTGTCTCCTTTCTTCTCCTTCTTCTTCTTTTTGTCTACAACAGCGTAAGTCGGAGGAGCAGCTGCTGTTGGCTGCTCATGCAGTAGTACAGAAGCATCAGTCCGGTTTGCTCCATTTGCAGAGGGCGGCCCTGAATCTGCGTAACCACCGTTGACCAGGCCCTCTCTGGAAATTAAAAACAAAAAACACTCAGCACCTGAATGTTGGCCAGTTGACAAACAGTAGAGTAGAAACAACTCGAGATGCACAAATTTCCATAGAGTTAAAATAACTACAGAAATGGAATTAGAAGGAGAAGAAATGGTACGCGCCATTCCATTTGGAAATTTTCAGAAATTATAGGCTACTGGTTGAAGTGATGCATTTGCAGTGCTGTAATTGCTCCAACTGATGCGTGTGAATTACCACAAGGTCAATAAGATCACTTTAGGGCCGGTTTTTTAAACGACGTTAACATGGCTTTTAACAAAACCACGGTGCCAACCCTAATGTTTAAACGTTGTGTACTAAAACAGTAGTAAAAGTATGTTTATAGCACAGACTAGAAAAAACATTTATCTACTTAAAATGACCCACTTATTAACAGATGTGAATGTCCATTAATTTTTAAGTCGCGGTTTGAGTTAGACTTCGTCTAAATAATCAACCCTTTATGTTCACGTGTGAAATTTCCAACTGGTGTTAATGGTAAGCACTCAAATCTTTGGGATGGATGGTACCTCTACTGGAATATGAAATCAATGAAATCAGTGCACAACAACTTCGTGCAATGTCTCGGTTTCAACCATTTTGACGCAGAACTATAACTATAACATAGTTTTACCCCACTTTAGAAGAGGCTATTATTTTACGTTCAGTATGTCCAATTTCCTTGTCTTAGGATATTAAACCTTTTTATTCCTTTATTTATAGCTCGCGATAATCAACACAAAATAAATGAACATTAATAAAAAAGTACTCACACTGGCACGTCGCTTTCAGAATTGCCGACTTCATGTTAAGAAAATAAGATTAAGAAAAACTCAAAGTTAGAACTGTGACAGCAATAACCCTAGTCAGAATTAAACATTGATAGGCTTTTAGAACAACCTATAATATGTCACTACACGTTAATACGTGGACAATCGCACGCCTTGGTATTGCAAGGCGTAAATTTCACCCCGACGAGGCCGTAAGTGGTGGTTTAAACGTTAATGGATATTACGGGCGGACCATTCGCATTGTTCGGAGTTTGGTCTTCTTAGGTCCAAGTAAACTGTCCATTAAATAGGTGTCCGCAAGGAGTGCCGGTTTTCTGTTTAAATGAAACAAACAAACCAAACAAACAAACAAACAGACAAAAAAATCTAAATGCTAATTTTACTTGATAGGGTAGTTAATTAGGACACCCAACACTTTGATTTACTTAATTTTGCTTTCTTAACTGTTGTCACTCACTTTTAGTACCCTTTCGTCTGCACTTTCTCTTCTTGTGCACACACCATGCCACAACTGCAATGATGACAACCATTACCACTACTCCTCCCACTACAGCGACAATAATAATCACCGGAGGATGGGGAACTAAGGACGCATTAAAATAACAGAAAATTAGCACTTTCTCAATTTTTGATACTTTGAGTTTGTTGAAAACTTGAAAGCCTCAAGCGTGAGCATTTAAATGAAAGCAACTAAGTATGGTAATGTTTATTTATAAAAATCGCATTAATAATGCATGACCATTTTGACCAATCCGATGCTCCTCTCTAGTCACGAGGAAAGCACTCTTTACCACATAAAATACGCTTGAAACTAAAAAGCCCGGGGAGGGTTTTGAATGTGGACCAGGGAAATAATGGGGCATAATAGAAAAACAATGGCATACAAATGAACGTGAAGCATTATATAATGACACACGTTGCATTATCTATCAATATTCATATATAATGCCACATGTGATATCACATAATGCTTCAAGTTTATGTACAGTAGGAATTAAATACTTAGTCAGCCAAAACTTCAGGGATTCTGCATTCATATTGGCAATATTCGTTTCTAATGACTGTACTTTTTTCACGTCCACCTCAAAAGAACGCTGCTCTTTCGAAGGATCTTTGTTGACTACTCGACTTATTTGCCATTCAGAAAATACTTTAAACGACCACTTTGTAGACGAACGTGTGGCCTTTGGAATACACTCTTCCAATGCGTTTTTCTCTTCTTCTTTAGACTTTGGTGGCCTAATCGCCCGCTTCGGAGGCATGTGTTTACTAATGCAAGCGAAGTATCAAAAGACCGCATTCGAATAAAATACTGACATAGTTCTGCATATTTAAATTTCTAATTTTATTTCTCCTTCATTATTGTTGTTCAATTCCCAAATGCAAACAACCTTTGTTTTCTCATATCACTCCACATAGTTTCATCGATACTGGACAAAATGTCCATGAATTATTAACGATTTTTTTTAAGTCATTCAATAAACTCATTCAATAAACGTGTTTTAAGTCATTTAATAAACTCGCAGCACGTGTTTTATCAGGTATAAAATCACTCGGGCTTCGCCCTCGGGATTCTATACCTATTCTATAGCTGTTCCAATGCCCCGGGGTGGGGGAAAAAAGAGGGCAAATGCCCCACCCCCGGGATTGTGCCCTACCAAAAGTACCACTTTGCAGTTTTTAAGTGTTTTTTTTTTAGTTCTGCCTTTTCCCTGTATTATATATATATATATATATATATATATATATATATATATATATATATATATATATATATCCAGAAATAACTTTGAACTTGTGTATCAAAAGTGCTCAATACCTCACGGTAGAGCGAATAACGAGAGGTGACTGGAAACAGTTACGCTTTACGAGAGCTGCAACATCACCCGTTTCGTGGTTGCCCACTCATCAGGGGATTCAATAAGAATATTCTTTACCATCGCTTCTTATATACAAAATAATTTACATAATAACAATAACAAATCTATGCGGCGCGAAGTTTAACAGTTCAGCTGTTGCGTAGAAGGGCTTTGTTTCTATGGCGGAAAGAAGACACGAGTTCATTACGTTTGTTAAGTGTAGAAAGTTTCGGTCGGCAAATGATTAGAAATTTTTCCTTCAGGCAGAGGTTGCATCTTTTGCTTGAGCTGTTGTACGGTGAATGCGAAGACAGGATGCGCCATGAAATATAGTGTTCGATGTTGTTGTCGTTGAGAGTCCAGATGCACTTGCTTAGTTCAGTTGAGTTTCTGTGTTTAGAGTGGCGGAATGATGCGGTGTGGTTTCGGTATCTTGTTTTGAAGTCGTTTTCCGTGAGTCCGATGTATGTTTCTGTTGTGTTGTTGTCGTTGCGCGTGACTGTAGCTTGGTAGATGACTGATGATTGTAGGCAGTTTCCGTCGAGTTGGCATGTGTTCTTTTGTCGGCAGTTGCATGTCTTCTTGTTTGTAGTGGTATTAGAGTTAGCTGTGGCGGCGTCGTTGGCTTGCGTGGATGACTTTAGAATCTGCTTATTATGGTTATCAATTATCTGTTTGGCGTTATTCATGCAGCTGTAACTTATTTTTATGGTGTTGCGGTTGAAGATTTTTCGGAGCTTGTGATCTTTAGGGAAGTGCTTGTCTATTAGGGCGAGGAACTTGTATCCGATGTTGGTGCTGGTGTTTTTGCTAAATGGAGGGTTATACCAGATGATGTTGTTGCGTTGTCTGTTTCTCCGTCTGTTTGTTGTTGGAGGTTCATACTGTAGCGTGTATTGGTAGCCGCTTTTCGTCGAGTGCTTTCTGGTATGGAGGGACGGCTTGGTCAAAGGATGCTTTGTCGGAAGATAGGGATGAAAGGCGTTTGTTGATGCCGGCGGGAATGTTCTTTGCAGTGATGGGCGGGTGATTGCTCTCGCGGTGGACATATTGAAGTTTAGTGTTCGGTTTAGTGAAGGGCTGATAGGTGCTTTGGTTGAGGTTAAATGTGACGTCTAGGAAGTTAATAGAGAGTTTTAGATCCGAGTTTACCGCTAACCTCTAACCGCGGTTTGACGTTAGAAGTTTGTCGTTTGCCGTTAGCTCATTTCTCGATTTAGATCCCAGGGCCGTTTACGGCCGCCATTTTGAATCTGCAGCCATGAATGGCACATGTTTTCAAGGTGCAATATTATCTATCAAATTTAGCATTTGGACCGAATTTCTGCCTCTGTTAATAGATAAAGACTTGTTCAATAAGATTTTGGTATCATTACGTGGAATAAAACAAGAAATATACACTAAACGCTTTCAGGTAAATGACAAACGTGAAAACTTACCTCCTCACGTTGAAAACGCATGTTGTAAACCTCAAACGTGACGCGAAAGACTTGTCACGTGACCTCCAGTGGTTAGAGGTTAGCGGTAAACCCGGATCTAAAACTCTCTAATGATTTGTTTGTTAGCTTCTACTTACTTCAGAGCGTGTGGGTTACAGCACTTTAAACTAACTGTGGTTGAAAAAGTCAGACGACACTATACGGAGATAAGGCGTGCGAGGGAAAATTTATGGATTGATCGTATAAAACCTGCCATAAACGGACAGTCTTAAGCAGTTAACATTTTGTGCACGCGCGCGCATGTCGGTTTGTTTTATTCCATTACGTTATTCAAATGCGCGCGGCAGCCAATAAGGTTAAATTTTTTAATCGTATGCGAGTTCGTATTTGTAACGAACCGCATTTCCGTTAATAGCAAATTTTGAAATGTTGTAAGCAAGCTATAGTGCAATAATTCTCCTGAGGAAGGCCGTGAGGTCGAAACGTTGAGAATAAACCTGTCAAAAGTCTTGACTGGAGTCGGAGCTTATTGTTTTACAAGTGAAAATTCTACAAAAAAAAGGTAGTTCTCAAGATCGCAAAAGAGGTAAACAAAACTTTCAAGGTTTACAAACATAACATCAAGCTACTTTTTGACATTCTCATTATTAATAAGTAATTTCACAAAACCAGTGTTAATCTCTCGATCAATTGAATACCAGTACACAAAAAGTAAGGTTTAAAATGTTATTGTGATTTATTTTAATTCAAACATACAGAATTTTTTTATTCTTGCAAAATATATATGCCAGATACCATATTTTAAGATGCCTATGTGGGATTTTCAATGCGAAATCTTAAACGCGCTAAATTTCACTTTTACTGATTTCTAAGTTTCTTGTTTATCGTCGTCATGGTAATATCGATTGTACCAGAAAATATATCTTGCCAAACTTCAATTCAAAACCAGTTAGTGGTGAAAATTTCACGTTGATCTGACTTGGAAAAGGCCGCTTAAAAGCCGATTGAAAAATGTTGGTATGGTCTCCAGAAAACTGTATCGAACCACCTTAAAAAATATTAAAGTCAATGCCGCCAAGCGATTGCAAGATCCCCCGGAAAACACTACACTATAGTTGATATTGGATTTTATTATTTCCATATATTCTGTTTTTAAACGTTTGCTATATTGATTAACAAATATTTTGTTGTAAAGTCATTTGTTCTGAAAATCTTTACTAAATATATATTAAAAGATCAAACATTAACAAAACAAAAGACTTGTCATGGACCATTCCATCCACATAAATGTTCAAACAACAGCAACAACAACAACGGTAAAATAAACACAAATACGAATAACTTATGTGCGATTTTAGTCATTTAATAACTCCATGCAGAGGCTTTTATAGGCATGCCTAAAAAACAATCTACTTTTATAAGACAGATTTGCAGTGTAATGTGTGAAATACGACATTGTTAGTGAGATATCCATCCTTGGGAAAACAGCATATGTTATTTCTTCACCAAAGGACGCCTGACGGGCGCGGAGTCGTTTTGCAAATTTGACAGCGTTACATTGTTGGGTTAAAGTTAACCCATCCACATGTTTTTTTCGGCTAAACGGCAATTTATATTTCGTGTCGCCTGCCCTCTTTTTGTCTGGTTTCCTACAGTTCCAAATGAAATCGTTTAATGGAACGCATAGAATCAAGGTCATAGCTTTTTTGGATTAATTTCCATGAAAAATGATCTTCGAGGTCTTAGTTTTCGAGGTCTTAGGGTCTTAGGTCTTAGTTTTCGAGGTCTTAGGGTCTTAGGTCTTAGTTTTCGCAGGGTCTTAGGGTCTAAGCTTTCGAGACACCTACTCTTTATGGCTGCGTGGAGCCCAATGTTTATCATTCTCCGTTGGCAGTTTTGACAGTCTAGCGACTGTTTTGTTTATGCCACTAATTTCATTCAGGCAATTCTCCCCTCGAACCTCATCAGTTGCTGGGTTTGTATTTGCTAGTTGCTACCTTTATATCAACGCGTATTTTTGTTGAGAACGGCTCACAATCAACCTTTCGCAAGCAAGAGTTTATCGATAGATTTTATCATATCATTCAAATAAAAACTTGACTTTACACGTATCAACTTTGCTTAACTCCATATCTGATAAAAATAACGGCGAAAAAGCATATTCTTTTCCCAAAATCGAAGTTTTTGACGAAGAATCAACTTTACACCGTACATTTCTCTCTCGCGACTTGCAATGTTTGCCTCCTGACTTAACGTATAACCACAGACAGCCCAAGCTCACGGCACGAGAAAGCGAAGGATTAATTATTAGCGGTGTGTGAGACGGGTCGTGACCCTTCGATGAAAGCGGTATGGTACATGGCGGTCGTTTTAAAAATTTAAGACTTCATGGGGAAAAATAACGTAGATTTCGAACGCTTAATAAAGCAAAATTTAGGCATTAATTCAATAAAGTGATTCTAGTGAATTCACCTCTGGTGTATTCTTTTGTCCTTTGGGGTATTTCAAGCCGTTTTGGGTTGTTTTATCACCACTGTTCAGTGGTAGGTAATTCAACCAGACATTTATCTGGAGCTAGGAGTTGATTCGCGTTCTAAAACTCTCTACTTTGAAAATGGAATCAATGCTAAGCTACGGAACAAAAAAAGAGAACTTACGCAGAAGTCGTTTCTGGAGAAGGTAGGTTCTGTTTCTACTATTTATATTGCTTGATTATAGCAGAGCCCGCGGGCCGAAGGCCCGGCGGAGCACCATACTCATAGAACCTATGCCGTCATTTTTCATGGTCATGACTAGCGGAATGTTTCGCGGGCGCGTGTGTGCCCGCCCGCCCACCCGCCGTGTTGGAACAACATCCGGGATCTTGAAAGCAAGGCTTTGTTTTTCGCGCGGCCACACAGCCGTGAGCTCGGTAAACACTTTAGTTGTTTTGTTGTGTTTAGCGGAGAATAAAGTCGTTATTTCCCTGCAGTTTTTCGCGGTTTGCTACTCAAGACAAGGATACTAATTAAGGGATACTCAGAAGCCGCTTTAGTGGAAAAAGAAGAGCTTTCAGGGATAAAATCTTGCCTCGAGGAACTATATACGTTTTCAGCAATGCGAACAGATGGGTTCGTTTTACGGATTTCAGCACCAAAGCGGAGGTTTAAAGAATTTCCAAGTACAGTAGTCGCCGGAGGGACTTAAAGGTAAAACAAATTACATTTTTAGATGGGAATTTATCTTGATATCAATCTGTGATTGACATTTTGTTTGTGTTCTCGTTAATTTTGGAGAATTGTTTATAAACGTCGTGTAGCTTAAATTCAGTTGTATTTTAATTCCTTGAATTTCATCGAAGATACGGCTCGGCCTCGATGCGCTGTAAATTGTACGCGTTTTGCTTCTAAAGATAAACTAATTGAAATTTCAATAAAATTTTTCGAAAGAAGATTGTCTTGTCCATTTTTATGTGTTTGTTCATTCATTACATAGATTGAAAAGCGATTTTATGTAAACAAAACAAGACTTAGATTTTACACTCGCGTCGCCTAGTTATGCAAATATGTTTGTGTATTTTGGCAAATCAGTTTCTCGGGCATTTTTTGACAAGCAACAACTCTATTTTATTCGGAAAATAGTCGTAATAGTTATTCTAGACGGAGAAAAAGTTGTTTTTGTGAACTTTTGTACGGTCTAAATGTACTGTGCAGACGGTCGGGTAATACTGCTTTTCAGAATTACTAAAATTGAAAAATAGGCCGGTCGTCAATCTTAATTCTTGTGCTTCCGACCTTTCACCTAAGTTAAATTTCATCTTAGTTAAGCTTGTTCAGAGGGCACCTATCAGAGGGTCTTCAGAGGGTCTTCAGAGTTCGCCGCTGTTAGGCTAAGGCTAACTATGTATATTAACTTCACAAAGGTGGACAAGGCTAAGTTTTGGTTTACCCGTCCAGCGTGTCTGTTTTTAGATAAAGTTCTCTGTTTATCACTTTATCAAAACAGCACTCTTCCATTTTATTCTAAGAGGGCGCTGTTTAAACTGTTGCGTGATTTTGTACTTAAACATTGGAATGTTTTATTGGAACGTCGCCTTATGCGTTCTGTGACTAATTTACGCGCAGCTTCTTCAGAAGGGAGTAGTTCAGATATGGACATGGAAAGGGGGTTAAAACTTACCGCATAGCACAATAATAAAAATATCGATAATATAATATTAATTTTCAATTGAGAGTGGGCGCAAAAATGAAGAGGAAAGCCGGCTTAAAGCAAAATCGGGACTCGCTGGATTTCTTCTAGTTTAACTAGAGGACCGAAAGAGAAAGAAGAGAAGAGAGCTCTCTTATGCATGGTTCAATTCCTACAGTTACCATCCCTCCCCCGGGCACACCCCCGGGATTTGCCATTTTTTCTTCACTTGGCGTCCTATTCCCCACCCCCGGGCACAAAGAAAGAGGTAATTCCCCACCCCCAGGACACTCAACAGCAAGCTGCACAGTTTCTTAAGAAGACAGAAATATTTATTATATAAATCCACCGAACAGTTTACATGGACTGGACTAGACTCGTATGGCTACAAAGATCAGGAAGCATATCTCCCACTGTTTTTGGGCTTCTGCTGTAATGTAATGTAATGTAATGTAATGTAATGTAATGTAATGTAATGTAATGTAATGTAATGTAATGTAATGTAATGTAATGTAATGTAATGTAATGTAATGTAATGTAATGTAATGTAATGTAATGTAATGTAATGTAATGTAATGTAATGTAATGTAATGTAATGTAATGTAATGTAATGTAATGTAATGTAATGTAATGTAATGTAATGTAATGTAATGTAATGTAATGTAATGTAATGTAATGTAATGTAATGTAATGTAATGTAATGTAATGTAATGTAATGTAATGTAATGTAATGTAATGTAATGTAATGTAATGTAATGTAATGTAATGTAATGTAATGTAATGTAATGTAATGTAATGTAATGTAATGTAATGTAATGTAATGTAATGTAATGTAATGTAATGTAATGTAATGTAATGTAATGTAATGTAATGTAATGTAATGTAATGTAATGTAATGTAATGTAATGTAATGTAATGTAATGTAATGTAATGTAATGTAATGTAATGTAATGTAATGTAATGTAATGTAATGTAATGTAATGTAATGTAATGTAATGTAATGTAATGTAATGTAATGTAATGTAATGTAATGTAATGTAATGTAATGTAATGTAATGTAATGTAATGTAATGTAATGTAATGTAATGTAATGTAATGTAATGTAATGTAATGTAATGTAATGTAATGTAATGTAATGTAATGTAATGTAATGTAATGTAATGTAATGTAATGTAATGTAATGTAATGTAATGTAATGTAATGTAATGTAATGTAATGTAATGTAATGAAATGTAAGTCCTATCGTGTCCAGTACTTCTCTTATTATTCTTTCCAATACCAGTCTCTTCTGCAAACCTCGCTTTCGCGTCCGAAAACACATCGATTTGACAGTCGCCAATGACTCTCGAAAATTTTTATTGACTTCTCGAGTATTTGCCGATCATATATCGGCAGTGAACGTTATGACAGCGTTGTTGTGTGCTTTGGTTTCTCGCAACGGGATTTGATAGGTAAGTTAGTATGATGTCTTTGCACTATTTTGCTTCTGTAACCAACAATATTCTTTATAAAATCTACCAAGCTTTTGCGTTTGGAAGTTTTCCAAGGTATTTTGATAGCAATTTGTCCAGATTTCGTTACAGAAAACCCACTGACATGAATTGTTTGTTTCGTCGATCATTTGTAGTTCATGTTGCATCATCAAATTCCCTTTGGCTTAAGAAGACTCCAAGTGGGCTTTGTTTCTCGACACGAATCTTTGCCGATATTCAATTAGTGCTTCGGCACTCTATTCGGGGTACAAAACTAGTGCTTCGGCACTCAAAACCTATCCTTCGGGATACAATGGTCAAAATACATAGTTGAACGGAAGCTATAGTAATGAATAATTATCTATATAAGTTGCAGCCGCCTGAAACCTTCCACATTTGTTGCCATTGGTCGGTAATTTCTTCTGTAATTTGCTTTGACCCATTTCCTCTACAGTCCAAATATATATTAAGGCAGAAGCCCATGCAGTCCTTGACTGCCTTTTATTCTTCCTTGCTCGCGTTTCTTTGGCTTTCATCGCTTCAAATACAGGCTTTAACTTTGCCATATTGTTTTCTTCCAGCCAATTACTGATAAATTGTAAGGATTTCCCAGCAAAGAAGTCCGCTTGTTGAGTTTTGTCGTCCGCAATGTGCTTCGACGAAATTTTCGCCCCATAATTCCTTGCGCACCTAGATTATCCCCACCCCTACTCCGGGACAAGAGTACTTGCAAAATTCCCCACCCCCGGGCCACAAGAGCCGACTTTGTCCCGGGGGTTTCCCGGGGGGGGGGGGGGAAGATGGTAACTGTAGGAATTGAACCATGCATTATCTCTTCTCGTAGCCGTTAAATTGAAATCCCTGAGGAGAGTTAATAATTAATGGTAATGGAACTTGAGTTAATAATAATGGAAACTTGAGACGTAATAGGCGCGTCGTATTTACGAAGCGGCAGACAAGATAATATTTGAAACATGCAAGGTCAACCGTCTTCGCTCTGATTCAAATCGCCTTTAAAACGACTCAAAAAGACACAGGAAACAGATAAATAACAATATTTTTATTGAATGATTATGTTATAGCTAATACAGCGTTTGGGTTCCCTGAGATAAGACCTCAAATTTTAGTAGTTTTTCAGTCGAACGTAATTCAGACTAAATGGGGCTAAACTAAGGAGCTAAACGATCTTTCACGACGCCGCTGAAAAATGCGTAAATTAACACAGAAATAGTGGAGCTTGACGTGGCGTGTGTGACATTTGAAACGACGCATTGCGCGTGATAAAATTAATTCTCAAAACGGCACAAAAACGAAACTGATAACAGAGCACTTTTGTGTGGTATGGTGGTAGTTGCCCCCGCAGAGGCCAAAAACCCGAGGAGGCAGCATTGAAGTCCCCGCGTAAAATAGTACTTACAGAAATAGTGAGAAGTATATGGATATTACCAGAAAAAATCTCGATTTGCCTAAAATGAGCCCGCACCAAGTATCGGGAAATGATGACCTTAAAGGAGTTTTACCCGCGCATAGTATCGGGTAATGATGACGTACACCGCAGTTTTGCCTGCAACTGGTGTTGGGAAATAATGACATACACAGCACGAAACAAATGCTCCTGGTACCTAATTGAAGCTGATCAACCTTCATTTCGTCCATAAATCTTGTGGCATTTTGGCCGAACAGATGACATAAATTTTCGATTTTCTGAAGGGGAACCGTTGCGAGTTCGACCTTGAAACTTGGCATGGTAAATGTTTAATACTGATACATAAGGACTGTGAAGTAAAATTATCGAAAAATTAGGTACCAGGAGCATTTTTTTTTAGGCGCTCTTCGAAGGTGCTTTTTAAAATGGTCACAAAATCACAATATCAACAGATTTGAAATATTTTAAAAGCTAGCAATGAATAAAAATAGTTGTTCCTAGTTTATGTAAAGTTTGACTTCAAATAGATTTATTTTAAGTCTTGAGCGGCGCTTCGTCCTCGCACCTACATTTGTGCTTTTGATCGACCGAAAAACCGGACATTGACCGTATTTTCAAACTTTCGCAAATTTCTGAAAAAATCACTGGAACTTTTAAACATGATTTCTAAGAAGCAATCACCCAAGGGTATCTTTGGACAAAATATGAGCGATTCGCCAAATGGGTCGTTCACGGACCGTTCTCGATCCTTACAGGCAGCCGCTCTTAAGTCTGTAAAAAATGCCCGGGGTGTATATTCGAGTAACGATGGCACCTATACCAAACTAAGAGGCAAAAACCTACAACTCACCTGGTAGGCTCTTAGTCGTCGTCACTACTGTCGGGATAGCAGTAGTTGATCCAGTTGATGAAACAGAAGGTGTGCTTGTGGGATTGACGTTCTGAATAATTTTCAAAGCTCCAACTGTGAATGGACCAAGTGTTCCATTGTCTGTTGCAGCTTTCAGTTTGGCCAGCCCTTTACTTGCGGTGACAGGAGTCGTAAAGTACAACACGAAAGAGACAATGACACTGCCTTTTCTGTCAACAAAATTAAAAAAAAAAACAGCTGACTGAGGCCGTGTTTTCACGAGCGATTTTTCAAGTCGCTGAGCGAGTGACAGTCGGAAATCTCGTGAAAACAGTTGCTTGTCCAACTCGCTTAAAGTTAAGCGAGTCGGCGAACTACAATAGAATTCTCATTAAATTTAAGCCACCAAACCAGGTCGCTTAAGCTTGTCGGCAATTAAACAACAAAGAAGGGCATTGTATTGTCGTTCTTTTGTGTTCTAATTTTCTATTGTTTTAACAAAAGAAAATATATCGCGCATGGTATAAGAAAAATGAATAAACTTCTGTCCGTGAAAACGCATAAATTTTTTTAAGCTGCTTAACGCGGTCAGTAAACAAATTACCTACAGGAATGTTAAGCGAGAAAAACCGCCTCGTGAAAACACAGCCTGAGTGGTGCGAAATTTCCCCACTGAAAATGTGGTCATGGGAACGAGGCACCTATGAACTGCATCATTAAACAAAGTATCGCTGGACTTCCGGCGGGAAACGACTGGAGCAATGCGAACAATTATATTTTTTTTAAGAAAATCGCTATTTGGATCATTTTCTCAGCTGTTTTTGGAAGGTTCAACAGTTGATGCCACAAGAGAAACGTGAGGATTCGTGGTGGATTGTGTCATGATTTTACTATTTTTAATAAGCTTATTATCTTCGAGTCCAGGAACAAACCTAAAAGGTTATCCGTAAAGTGCAACTTTTGCCGAGTCTGAGATTAAAAAAGGTAGGCTCGTTTTTGGTTTTCATTCAACGATTTTGCGATGATTTATGATGTGAAATACTTACAAGGTAAAATGCTTTTACAGGGCAAAAAACTTTTTTTCTTTCCACTTGTCGGCCACCGTAAATTTCACTTTCGGACAACCAAAATTTGAGTGGCACTTGACTACGGTGGCCCACAACTGTCACGGCAAGAACAAAAGACTCACGGCAAAAGCAAAAAGCTCACGGCAAGAGTGAAATCTTAAGGAGACTGGGAACTATGTCGAGATAGCAGTTTAAAAAAAAAACAGATTTTTCCCCCTTTTTTCCTCTATGCTTTTTCTATCATAATTCTTGTTGTCTAAATGGTCTCACAGTGGTAAACAGCCCGAAAAAAAACATATTTGAGATATGAAAGACAACTGAAGCTTATTTTTATATTCGCACCCGTTCGTGGACTTTTTGGACAATCTGCTATTCATACGGTAGTCCAGAATTTTCGTAGAATTTCCATGTAATCTGACTTATTCTTGCCGATCCAAAATATGATGCATTAAGTGGTTCTAGTGAGCTTGTTGATTTGATTCAGACTAATTTGCTCAGTCTGTGTACACTACGCGAATCAGGAGTAACTTGGTCACACAACTGCTCGTTCAAAGACGGACTATTCAAGACTAAAAGTAGGTTGAATAATCGCGAAATAATTTTTCACAAACTCTGTTACATGCAAAAATATAATATTATGAAAATTCCCCGAGTATTCGAACGTACAGACTGTGTGTTCCCGCGAGCGGTGTCACTAAGAGAGAAATGAGTTGGCATTTGCACGGTCTGCACTGCTGCACCAGCTGAATAATATATTAACAGACTCCCTTGAAACTTTGAAACAAAGATAGGATATACTGCCTTGAGTCAAATAGGTATTTACCTGGAAATTCTACGAAAGACTGGACTGTTCAAATAGACCTTAGGCCCGGTTCAAACGTCGAACTTCACATGTGCCGAACCTAATGCAAATGAGAAAAATCTATTGTTCTTGCTCATTCGCATTAGGTTCGGCACATATGAAGTTCGACGTTTGAACCGGGCCTTATTCGCTTGGGCGTATTTGTTTACCATAAGAGACCACGTGTCATTCCCCTGGGTATTATTTCTTTCTTTTCCATTAACGTTTGAGAAGATATAGAGGTTACTTCACGGTTGGTGGGCGCGTACTATTTTTATTCACGAGTTGGGAAGAATCACATTTGATTCTTCCCAACTCGTGAATAAAAATCGTACAAGCGAACGAACCGTGAAGTAATTTGTTTATTATATGCATACTGAGATTTACACGACAGAAAAACAAGACGAAACGATTAAATTATCAACACTTCAGTAGAATGGTTCTTGGTTTATTGTCGTGCTCAACTTTCAAGTGGAAAAATTTACCGAATTCACACATCTAACAAAAATAACCACGACAATAATTTTTTCCAAAACTATAACAAGACTATACATAATAAGACACTTTACGCCAAAAACAAAGCAGTTTGCGTACCTGTGTTTTGAAGTTTTTGCCGCTTTGATAACAACAACAAATGGCGAGAGTTCAAACTTGCTTGCACGTTTGGCGATGTAATTGCTTTTTTTAGCTTCTTTTAGCCTTATTCTTTCTCCTGTTAAACGTTTATTTTCCCTTTCAGCAAAATCCGTTAAAGTTCTTTTCTTTAGGTCCGCAGAAATCCGCATTTTTCATTGAAGTGATGGAACTTTAAACCCTTTTGTCGCCATGAATGAATTTCTTCGAGGCCTTCAAGGAGGGCGAAGGCACACTGAATGGCGGGAATTCCCGCGTACGATTTTTGTCACTGGTGAAAATTGTCGTATCGCGATTCTGATTGGTCATACGATATTCTTCACTAGTGAGGAAAATCGTATGACCAATAGGATGGCTTGTCATACGTGAAGGGACGATTTTTATCTCATAGTTTTCTGGTGTGTAAATCTCAGTATGTATATAATAAACATTAATATGGATGTCGTTCAGACAAAGAATTTAACTCCCAAGAGGTTTGTATTGGGTAAACATTACGCCCAAGCGAATAAGGTCTATTATTCGCAGCGGTTTAAGGTCGCGGGGGACACTTGGCCATGAATAAATTCGTAAGGCAAAATTTTGGCAGGGGTGTCACTTTGAAAAACGTTATATCGTGAAGGTTTGAAAGCCGATTTCGCTAAAATTTAACAGAGATATTGTCGAATAATGGAAGTGCGTAAGGATTGTTTTTTATTGAAGGGATCGCGCTTTACGGCAATACTGTAAGCCACTAAAGTTATCTTTTCTTAAAACGTGGTTTTGTGTCCAAGTTTGCTCCTCGAGAAGAACACAAAGCAAGTTGACTTCCCCACTCACTGATCCGTCAAAACGTCTATTGTGTCATATCTGACTCCGATTTTTTTTATTTCAACTTTAATTAAAAGTTATTAGCTTTTAAAGGAGTAAAATTGTTCATGTTAGAATTTGAAGCCTCATATCTTCCCTTTGAAAGCCTATTTAAAAATTTTGAGTCAGATATGACAATCTACAATACATCTAGTTTACCTCCTTGCAGTGTCAACTCATGAAATTCTCTATCTGCGCTGAATTCTTGGACACAAAATTTCTTGTTTTTACGCTTCCGAAGGCTTCCCGGGCAAACACGAATGCAAAAAATATAAATTTATGGTAATTTTGCTAATTTTAATCCACGCGCTATTGTCAACAGTTCATGCGGAAAGAACAATGCGTAAAAAAGTGTATTTTACCAGACAGCGCTTTGCACGTGCAATTATTGATGCAGAAACATTAGAGAGCCTGTTCGTGAATATTTCGCGGATTTTCGGTATCAGCCGTCGCACTTCGTGCATACTCTTTTCATAAATGCATAATGATGAGCGGAGCCTTCCCCCGCGACCTTAATATTCGTACGGGACTGTACGCCGCGCCGGCAGGCTTGTATTATTGTATTATTATGAAAATTCCTCCAGTTTTTCCAGTCTGTAAGTTCCAATACTCGTGGAATTTTCAGAATAATATTTACCTACCTTATTAATAATATTATATTTTTAACAGAGTTTGTAAGAAATTCATTTCGCGATTATTCAACCTACTTTTAGTCTTGTATTTATGGTCTTTGAAAGAGAGGTTGCGTGACATTAACTGTGAGTTCAGTAAACAAATTCTCACTGGCGAGAAATGAGTCGTTCGCGTAGTGTACACAGACTAGGCAAATTAGTCTGAATCAAATCAACAACGCTCACTAGAATCGCTTAATGCATCTTAACAAAGATATTATATTTTGGATCGGCAAGAATAAGTCAGATTACACGGAAATTCTACGAAAATTCTGGACTACCGTATGAATTGCAGATTGTCCAAAAAGTCCACGTACGGCGTGCGAATATAAAAATAAGCTTCAGTTGTCTTTCATATCTCAAATATATTTTTTTTCGGGCTGTTTACCACTGTGAGACCATTTAGACAACAAGAATTATGGTAAAAAAAGCATAGAGAAAAAAAAAGGGGGAAAAATCTGGGTTTTTTTAACTGCTATCTCGACATAGTTCCTAGTCCCCTTAAGATTTCACTCTTGCCGTGAGCTTTTTGCTCTTGCCGTGAGCTTTTTGCTTTTGCCGTGACCTTTTTGCTTTTGCCGTAAGCCTTCTGCTTTTGCCGTGAGCTTTTTGCTTTTGCCGTGAGTCTTTTGTTCTTGCCGTTGCAGTTGTGGGCCACCGTAGAAATTCACTCGTCCAAAAAATGAAAAAACAAAAAAACAAAAAAAAAAAAACAAATGTAGCGGTTAAACAAATTTACAAGATACCGTAAAACTGGCGTATAACCCACATTATAATTCAACACATTGATACACTGCCCAAATATGGTCAAAAAGTTATCGATATGCGTTATGTCTACATGACGTATAACCAGCGATGGCGGTAAATTTCGCATTTTGAAGGAAAGTGAAAATGACTGCTGGCTGCAATTTCGTGTTTTGGGGCGAAAAAGTGCGTGAACTATTAGTTAAAAAAGGGAAAAGAAAGAAAAAAAGAGAAGAAAAGAAAAGAGAAAAAATACTGTTCACATGATTGGACAAAAAAGGCGCGAAATTTTCGCGTTGTCGCGGTCGCAGTGTTTCTTGGCGTAGCTGAATGAAAACTGGTTCAAAGTTTTAAAACCGCTCAACAAGGAGTGAATGAAGGAGCACAATTTTCGTAAAATTCCTTTGGTAATCACCTCTGGAATATGATATAGACTTGATGTTTCCTCAGAAAAGTTTCTGATCTCGTCATTACGGCTGTAGGAGCTAAAAAATGAGCATTCCAAGTTTGTAAACAACATTGATCAGATTGATCGACTCAGCTCGTACTCAGTCGATGTTTGAAAATTTGGTGCTGATGAAAGGGACTAAAAAGCCAAATCAACTACAGGTACGATGTTTTAACCATTTTTTGTATCCTTTAGCTGTGAAGTTTTGTAAGACATACTGTCCACGCTGCAGTTCTTTCCGACTTTTCGCCGCTACGTTTACTAGGTTCGTAGCCGTGTGTTTGTTCAATTTGTTTTGATTCTGAATTGAACTTTTTAAGATACGAAACACTTGTAACTAAGACATTCTATGCCATTTTACTGTGTTTTAATTCTTGTAGTCGCTACTCTGTCCCGTTCTTTGAGTAGACGAAAGCTCTTCGTAGAAACTCTCAACTGATTATGTACGCTAAATTAATTTTAGCTTGGCAAAACTTCCGGCATTCGTTGCTTGTTGTTTAAGAAATGGTGCGAGGTAAAATATTGTTGTTAGCCTTTTTACTTAATGAAAGGTTGTATATCTCAATGAATTTTTTCTCGAACTGTGATTTGTTATCAATGTGCTGAATTACAAAACAGTTATAGTGTTCAAACTTGCGCAATATTGACAAAGGCGCCACTTTCATTCATGAACTGTGTAATGTGCAAGTTTCGCGCGGTAAAACACATGTAAGCTTTTTTAAAATAAAAGGCTTGTCGGCGATATTTTTTCTTCAAACTGTGCTTTGTTATCAATGTGTTGAATTATAAAACTATTATAGCGCTCAAGATTGCGTGATATCGCCTAATTTTAGGCGATATCACGCGCGCTTTCGCGCTATAATAGTTAATTAGCCCGAAATTTTTGCTCAAAATTGGGGGTGCGGCTTATTTGCGGGAACATCTGCAATTGATTATACTTTATGGTGATATAAGTTGACCAGACTTTTTGTGCCTTGTAATTGTACATTCTATTTATTTGAGGTGTACAGCGTGGAGCAAACATAATTCTTTAACTTTAGATGGTGCAGAAAAGTGAGTCTTGTTTCTCCAACAGAGCTGCCGGAGTGCCTCCGAGACCAAAAAACAAATTGAATAAGGATCCGCATGAAACACTTATTCTCGTAACGCACAAACGTGAGCATTGTGTTTATAAATTGTAAAATTGAGCCTCAAATTGTGAAAATACCTGTGTTAAAACAGTGCTCCCTATCTTTGCCGAAAATTTTGAAGCTTTTAGCAATGAAGTAACACCGAAGACGAACAAATTCGAAGCCAAAGAAAAGAGTCTGTAAACAAGCGGCCATCTTGGTTATCCTAAGTAACCAGTCTAAATAATTTATAAAAACGTGCTTGGTCGGAAAACGGGTAAGTTTATGAGTAAAATAAAAACCGAAATTCGCGGAAACCAGGTTAGTTTACGAATTCCAGAGAGGCTTAGGAAACTTAGAACTCAGTGAAAACGAGACAGATTTCTCTTGGTAAATTTTACTCGTCCCGTCGGACAAGTGCTTTTGGAAACCTACGCGTCCGAGATCAAGAAGTACTCGTCTCAGACGAGCGGACGTTTTTTGCCCTGCTTTTATAAACATTTATGTCTGACTTTTTTTTAGACATGCCACAAGTCGACCTTCGCTTTTTTAGTCGAGTTTTATTCGATAAATTTGCGCGCGGAATTATAAGTTCCTGATACAGTTCATAGCAAGACTTTCTGGTCTCTCACATGGCTGAGAGAACCAACGCCTTCGGCTAGGGGTTCTCTCTACACCGTGTTTGGGATCAGAAATTCGTGCTATGAACTATATCAGACTTTTTTACGAAAAGAACACTATAAATCTATAGACTTATTTCGCTAATTCTACCGCTGTGAAGAACCTAACTTGCCGAAAATTAGTATTGGAAGGGACTTGTGCCAAGTCTAATTTTTTTAACAAAAAGAACACGTCTAAATCTGTGGACTTATTTCGCGAGTTCTACCACTGTGGTTTTAAAAAATTTCAGCTTTGATGATTTTAAAAATAGAAAAAAAATTCGTAGCTTCGCCCTGTTGCATATTTTTTTTTTTTATTCTTTGGCAATTTCATAAAAGTAATAACACTTCGGTTTCAATGTACCCTGATATCCTCTCGGAGCAGGGAGAGAACCAACAACAAACTCAACCCACATAAAAGATGCCGGGGCCGGGAATCGAACCCGGGCCACATTGGTTGGAGGCGAGTGCTCTCACCACTGCGCCACCCCTGCCTCTCACATGGCTGAGAGAACCGACGCCTTCGGCTAGGGATTCTCTGTACACCATTTTTGGGATCGGAAATACGTGCTATGAACTATATATATATCAGAGTACACAGTCATTGAAACCCTGGTTTTATTCCTAATATAAAGAAAAGTTGACAAATTACACCTTCTTTATCTCAAACAAAAAAGGTTCAGGCTATCGTGTTACCAACCTTAGTCCAGTTACTTCTGTCCTGTTATATGTGGAATCATTCGCATACAGTTTGTCCATCTGAAATGTATAATTGTACGAGATAAATTATTAATAGTCGGTAACACTCAAGCCAGGATTTTAAAAATATGTTGAAACACATTTTCAGTTCCACTACTTCATCTCTCATTTAGAATACGTGACAACAGACCCGCAGGTTTCAAAAATCAAACTAAAGCCTCAGAGTTTTGGGGGGCCTTTCTCTGCAGCTCCTTATTTGTACTTTTCAACTGTAAAGAACACCTTTTCATTCCTATATTTTAATTATTAATTTTTAAATATTTAACATTCTATAACAAATATATATTATTACATTCTATATTATATTTAATAATATACATGAAAAAATTTCTCGATTCTCATTGGCTAAGAGGAATGCAGTTTTCAGGAAACACAGTGCAGAAAAAAGTAAATAAAATGCAAATTTGTAAAAGCACAAAGCATTCTGATTGGCTAATGAACAAAGGAACTCACAGAAAGCCAATCAAATGCGTCTTCGGAATGGCGCAAAACTTGGATGGATCAAAAGTTGCGAGCAAACGGCTACGACAATAGAACAGCTAATAAACAGTTCTAAAAACGAAAATTCGGTAAAAAGTACACATTTTTGGTTGACTGCGTGGAAAAAGCGGTACCCACAGAAGGAAATTGCGGACAGAATCGGAAATTATCAGCCAGCTGAGCTAAACAATTTGCTCCAGCGATTTTACGCCGAAGTAAAAAACAAACGCGGCGAAAATTATGAGCCAGAAAGCCTGAAAATTACGATAACAGCGCCTGATAGACACCTAAAGGACAAAGGCTATAGCCTTTCTATTGTATGGGACAGAGAATTCAGCTCGTTCAAACAGGTGTTAGAGGGAAAAACGAAACAGCTTCGCCTGGCTGGCCGCGGCAAGCGCCCAAACAAAGCTCGACAAGTATCGGAAGATGAAGAAAACATGCTGTGGAAGAGCGAGAAACTCGCTTCCTGTATGTAAATTTTTTAATGTATGATTATTAATAAAGTAATCATACGGTTTTCTCGTTCAATTTGTGATTAATTTGCATTCGTGAGTTTTTCAAAAAGCTCAAAATGCACGAGCCGCTTGTGCAAATTAATCACAAATTGAACTCGAAACCGTATGATTACCATTACATACATTATACATTATACACATAATTATACACATACACTATACATTCTATAACAAACATGATATTTAACATTCTATAACAAGTTTTGACGCTCTGAATACAGTATTAAAAATTAACTCCACTTGAACAGTGACCTTTTGACTTGAAAATGAGGCCAGGATGACTTCGAAACGTCGTTTCTTTTCGCTTATTTTTATTATAAAATTTTTAAATAAGAAATAAAGTCTACATGTTCTAAAGGGAGGGAGGGAGGGAGGGAGGGAGGGAGGGAGGGAGGGAGGGAGGGAGGGGGACGGTGGGCTCATGGTAATAATAGCACAACAAGTTGAACGTGTCCCAGTACATTATGATAAGCTAATCGACAGGACCACAGTAATAAAATTACCTCGTTCCCAAATTTCTTTATAAGTTCTTTTGCAGGTGGACTGTTCAGATCTTTGTACTCTGGATTAAAATCATAAGCCACTCCATTCAGCTCCTCTACCGGCACTTCACCATGATAATAATCACCTGGCAATATAAACATTAGCAAGAACACCTGTGAATAACACTTTGTGAAAATCACGAAACGGAGATGATTAAGCTTCTGCTCCTAATTGCTTATAAGCTGCTTTTGTGGTCTCGATTTTTGCCAGTTGATAACTTTTTCTACCTTCGCTAAGGGTAGTGTGTATCAGCCCTTATATCCCAAACATTGTCACCATCTTTTTATTTAAGAATCGGGAAGTTTGGAGAGCACGAGAGAAGCGTAAGAGTTGCTCGAGGCGATAGCAACTCCAGCTTCACAAGTGCTCTCCAAACATCCCAAGTGCATCCATAACTCGATAGATGCACAGCTAGAAGCATGAACCAATTCTTTTAAAACATAGTGATCGCATGACTGAACGAAAAAAAGTCGCGAAAACTGTTGCTACAAAACTTGCTACAAATGTTGCTTTAAACTTTATTTCTTATTTGTATGTTGAGTTATAGATGCACGTTCGCGCATTTGGGCGAATTTCCTAGCCATTATAATTAATAATTTATAACAATTTATATACTGATTATCACGATTGAATCCTTTTCTTGTGGCTCATGCCTTCTTTTCCTACACACACCAAAATTAATGATATACCATATTCAAAATATTTTAGTTATAATTTAACCGCCAGGGAGTGTTTGCACATGCAGATTTTTCAAAAATGGAAGTCTGTGGCGAAACTGTGACTTTGTTACATGTAACATTTTTCGTTCTACCTTCACCGATAACAAACTATAGGTTTTAGAGCGGTTTTCAATTGAGTGTCGAAAGTAATTTCTTGATCACTTTGATTTTGCATTGCTACGCTTTGTGATTGGCTAAAAAAGCTCGCAATACTTTCTCAATCAATCAGAAGTAAACCAAAACTAATCGCGACTTATAGAGCAGTTTTCAATTGAGTGTGGTAAAACCAAAACCAAAGTAATTACTCTGATCAATCACAGCAGTCGTAAACAATCCAATGAACCAATCAGAGCTCGAAGCAATTACATGTCGGCGGCGCCAAGCGCGGGAAAACGCGTGAGAGCAAGTCACGATTGGTTTTGGTTTTACTTCTGATTGGCCGAGAAAGTGGCGCGAGATTTTTTAGCCAATCACAAAGCGTAGCAATGCAAAACCAAAGCAACTGTGTAATTACTTTTCACACTCAACTGAAAACTGCTCTATTACTACTTGTATTTGCTTCGAGTTCTGATTGGTTCATCAGATTGCCTGCGAGTTCTGTGATTGGTCAGAATAATGACTGGTTTTGGTTATACAACAGCTAGTTCAAAACCGCTCTAACTTAAAAACTAAGTTACATAGCAGCGTGTTTTTTTTTATACATATTCTGGTCATTCTGAAATAAAATACACTAAAAAAATCTGTTTATAACATATTTAGAAAAAAAAAAATTTTGCACCAGCAACAATATTTTCACCTTTCTAAAGTAGGAATGAATTGTATGCAAGATAACAAATTATAATGAGCTGTATTTAGAATGGCCAAAATACGTACTTGGAATTTCAATCACAATACTATGCGTGTCAAATCCCAGTGTATTACTCGCAATGCAAGTATAGTTTCCATCGTAAGTAAGCGTGAACGTATCTTTATTGGCAACAACTCCACCAGTTCCATTCCTCCAAACATACGTTGGAGAAGGGTTTCCTTCTGCGTCACATTCAATAGTGGTGTCCCTTTCAGCCTCCTTTGTACTTGCTTTAGGACTGGTAATTTTTGGAGGATCTGAAAATATTAGATTGAACAACGATTGACAGTAAATTAAGATATTATCAATAGACCAACCCATGCAGACCCACAGTGCCATCGTACAAATTAAAAACAAAAACAAAGAAAAAATAAAGAAAAACATTGATCTGGTGGTGATTACAAAACCAACCAGCGTTATTAAATGATTTATGGTTCAGCTGCAGCAGTCCCGTAGATTTTAAGGTTACAGAGTACCTTCAGATCGAAAATTAATTGAATTTTTTTTTGGCGTCAAAATAAAGTTTACAGAATGAACTTTCATCCAAAAAAATTATCGAAAAATAGTGAAAATTGACGGAGAAATGACGGTATAACTTTTGTGGGCGGAGTTTGTTTATGAAGCGATATGTTTTTTTTTTAAGCGCTGTTTTCTCAAATTTAATATCTCGCTTGTTGGGGACACTTTAAAGAGCTACAACTCAAACGGAATTTGTTCGATTTTCCTCAAATTAGGACAGAAGCTAGGCTAACATATCATCAACAAAAAAGTGTCGGCGAATTTCTTATTTCCGAAAACTTTGTCGTCAAGAGGCATTTCCGTGCGATCATTCCAATTTTTTTTCTCCCTTTTTCGAAAATATTCTGTAACTTTTCACTGCAATTGAATATGGGAAATCGCCGACACGTTTTTTTAGCACTTCCTGTCCGGAAACCCGAAAACAAATCAAATTAGCAAAATACAATAATCGCTTTGAGTTATAGCGTTTTAAAGCTGATTCGGACGGTCGAATTTAGACGTCGTAAAAAATTCGACAATTCATTTTATTACCAAATGGTTTCCATATTTAGATAGCCAGCTCTATAAGCTTTAATTTGATATCTGGGTTTAGGTATATTAAGTGTAATCTTAAGAAGCTAGAGCTGTTATACTGGAGACACCCCCGAAGGTACACTGTAACCTTAATGTAGGCAAGCATGCACGAATGCCTTTAACTTTTCGCGCATTGTCAAAGGTTATCGAATATAAAACCCGCAGAATATAATCAACAGGACAGAAATCTACAGGTGCCAGTTGCTGGCCATAAAATAGATGTAGGGCAGCTACCACGTACCCATCGCTACCTTAAGACATTTCTTCTTTTCTTCCTGTTTTAACGAAGATGGAACGACAAGTTCACTGAAAGCCCGCCGTCATGTCATCAAAGGGGGGGGGGGGGGGGGGGGGGGGCAACAATTTCTCATGCATTCTTTTTAATGAAATTTGAGCGATGTTCTCACAACTTGCAACACAAAAACATGGCAGGACTTGGTATTGCTCTTTTTTATTTTGATAATTCAGGAATTCATTTATAGTTTGCTTCCTCTGTAAACAATTGTTTTCCACAGAGTCTTCAATGTCAAGACACAGGGCCGTAACAGTTTATCGATGGAGTATTCTTTTTTTTTTTGGCTATGTATGAAGACGGCGGGTTCTACGTGCTGAACGTTCAATAACAATTGTGATTTGTTCTGGAATCGTTGAGTTGAAAATCATGTTATACTGAGCTTCAAAAATTTATATGAATATTACAATGAAGTATACATATATATGTTTCAGTATATTTTTTTGTCTTTAGGCTGTACTTTACGGTGGTTTTGACAAGTCTCCATGGCGATTTTATAGATACCTCAGCTTCTTAATCCTGTGGCTTTAAGATACACAGTAATTCAGACGTAAAACTGTTTCTTATTTGACAAAAATGGTCTCGTATAAATTGTTCCCTCAGTTTTGCGGTAAAAATCGGTTTGCACTCGAAGGTATATTAAAACAAGTGAAACTTCATCGTTTTTCGATGACTCGTCTTGGATTGTTTTGCAGTTCGATCAGTGTACAAATGTATTTGATAAACGAAACCTTAGGGTATTTATATTTTAGCAGTTTCGTAGAAAAAGCAGATATTACGATTGAAAAATCAAATAAAATTGACCAACAAAGTAGTATTGTGTGGGCAACTTTCTAGTATTGGAAATTATACAAAACCGGCGTGTACTTCAATTACTGTTATAAAATATACCACCAGACCGTAAATAACATTTGAGCTACATCACTGAAGAAATTGGCATTGTTTTGTAAATGCTGATCTAATTGTACTGATAAGTATTGACTGATAAAAATTAGGGCAGAGTCATGATTCGTCAACATTTTTAAAGAAAGAAACTGTACCAGTACCAGTGGCAACGTTAGGTTTTGTAAATTTCCCTATAATCATTTAAAAAAAATCAAGTCGCCTTTTAATTCAATCTATTAGGGGGATTTCACAAAAATTAAACGTTTTAAAGAGTGATTTCACAAAACCCGTGAATAAAATTTAACCGTTTTTGATAAATAGTCAAAAGTAAACAACAGACACAGTCAACGAATGAATTAATACCTAATGTATCTTTTTGTCTAATTGCTATTTCACGGGTTAAACACCAAATTGAAGAAACGTTGTCAGGTAAAAAGCGTAAACCATGAACGATGCGACCCAAAGGCTTACTGGGAAGTTGGAAAATTTAATCTTCGTCCGTGACAGAATATACATTATATTAACACAGAATACATAAATCATGCTCTTAAATGCCTCGAACAAAGAAAACATCTTGATTATCAAGAAATAGAATATAAATAGCTTGCCAATGCTGCCTACCCAGAATCCCATTCGGTCTCATCGTTCATGGTTTATGCTTTTTTAAATGACAACGTTTCTTCAATCAGGTGTATATGTGAACCGCTCCACTTCGAACAAAACACAATTTTTTTTTCATTTGTTTTTGTTCGTTTGCTTTTTTTTTCTTGTTTGTTCCGGGAAAGCACCTTTAAAAATAATATGAAAGTAACGACAAATCCATGGAAACAATTAATTAGACAACAAGACAACTAAAAATTATAACTACGATACTCTGTTGTAACAAAATAACCGATGTTTAGTAATATTGGCCACCAGGTAAAGCAACACAAAGAGACACAGAAACGCATAGCAAGTCTTCATATGCAATGTTTAGAAACAGTCGATAACTTTGTTATACCACTTCTACAGTATGACATTACACGTTTTTAAAAATCAAAAGAACACACGCAAATTAAATTGCACTTTATTTCGATATATTTACATTCTGCATTGTTACTATTTACATCCATGTAATAATATTACTGTAATGAAAGTTACAAATTTACTTATGTACGTGTTCAACTTGACAATGTGAGCCAGTGTGTTTCGATAAAAGCTTATGTGTTTCTGGTTCTGATGTTTGTCTTTCAGTGCAGGGCATCTACCACAAGCATGACCCACATCACACAATGACGGCTAAGAACTGCTAACTCAGAAAGAAAATAGAAACAAATCATAGCTCTCCTTTAGAGTATGGTATCATAACAATGATAAGAAACTTCACTCCTTTCCACCCTAAAGAGTATACAAAATTTAAATTCAATAATTTACGGTTGTCATCTTCTAAAACTTGACAATTCCACGAAAGATCATATCACACGCCGTCAATAATTTGGCAATTTCCATGCTACATGTATAAGTAAAACTGAAGAAAACAAGAAAAAGAACGTTACAAAGACTTACAATGGACAGTAACATTGATCATAGCTGTAGCAGGACTCTCCACTCCATTACTGGCTGTACACTGATACTGGATCATGTTATCAGGGGTCCCAGGTCTGCTCACATTCATAACTGTGAGTGTTGAGTTATAAGAGAGGACCTCAGAACTGCCATATCTGATCCATATTACGGTGGGTTTAGGTTTGCCAGATGCATTACAAAATAATGTGATACTGTCTCCCTCCACAATAGTATATTTTGTTTTGTTGATTTTTACAGACGAGGCATCTGCAAAAACGATTTAAGAGTTAATATTGGCCAGAAATAGCAATATACACAGAAAACGCATTTGAAAAACAGAAAACAAGAATTCACTTAACCATTTGGATTGTTGCATGAAAGAAGAATTTCAATGAAGATAATATTTGGTAGTAAATCCCTACTATTGACTCACCAACCGCAGTTACGCTGACAGTAGCATTGTGTCCTGTACCGACTGTGTTGATAGGAACACAGGTGTACACTCCATCTGCCTCAACAGTGATGTTAAACATACTTAAGCTGCTGTTACCAATAATAGTGTCATTAAAGTAGAACTGATACACATGAGCATCAGGGTTGGCATCTGTGCTGCAGTTTAGTGACACAGTGGAACCACGCAGCACTGTGGTGTTACTAGGAACCACTGTAAGGACTGAAGAAGATGGACTATCTACAACGCAAGTACAGAATATCAAATTATTAAATGCAAATACCTTGCAAGTTATAAGTTGATTCCCAGGCCAAGGGATTTTCAGATATTCACAATTCACAAACCATAAGTTCAAGTCACTAACAATAGGAAACAGACATGAACAGGTGTCTACCGAATGTAGGGCCACTAGGCTAATTATAACCAAGTGATTAAAAAACATGATGCTTCTATAAGTCAAAAACGGCTTTTTTACTACTAACATTCAATTAACCCCTTAAATATGGCAATGTAGCCACATTTATTGAAGCCACTCAGGCCGAAGTATCCAGTCCAAACAATGTGATCGTTTTCTTCTTAAGAGTGCTTTCTTGCGTTTCTGTGATATCCTATGCAGCCTTTTAGATAAGCATCATAAAAAATGAAAAGCTTATCACTACCATAATAAGCTGTTTTTGAATTGGTCGAGAGTAGACATAACATGCGCCCAGTAATATTTTAAAATAACAAGTACCGGTACATAGTTATGCTTTTCTTTTGCTAACAAGGACGATGCTCTTATGCAGTTAATATTAACAACTTTTCCATGACTATGAACATGAATACTAACTTACAGTATACATCAACTGTGCAGGATTTGGTGCTGTTGTTTCCAATGCCATTCCAAGCAAGACACTCATAAATCCCTGATTCATTCCGTTTAATGTTTGGCAAGATAAGAATCTCATCGTATGACACAACTTCTCCTGTACGTTTTCTGATCCATGCAGTACTGGGCACAGGGTTACCAGTAGCACTGCATTGAAGTGTTGCATTGTCACCCTCAGTAACTGGAGAAGAACACTGTTGGATTGTCACAGTTGATTCATCTGAAATAAATGTAACATTGCCAGGTTACTATACAATTCAGGGCCGCAGCTACACTGTAGCATGAGGCGAACCGAGGCACTTGCCTCGGTAAAAATAAAATTTTGAATACCAGAACAAGCATTGGATCTCTCTTTCAGAGGCTATGCATAAAAAAAATTTGAAAAAATGTTTTTTTTTCTTATATTTCCTCGGTTTGAATTTTCGTTTGGCCACGGCCCTGCAGTTACCACAAAGTGCGGCTCATGGAGAAAAAATATGATAAAAAGACCTTACTGAAAAAAGCCAAACAAAATTGACACCGAGTACACTTAAGTGGTAATACACCTACCAGTAATTATATATAATATAATTGTCATAATTTATTTATTGCAAAAATGGATTGAATAAACATTTTCATAGCCTACAAGAAAGCTGTCTTAAGAGGAGAGGAGGGGTGGAGAGAGAGAGGGGGCAGGGGCTGGCTAATATTTTTACTATCGATTACAAAAATAAACTTTTGTGTCTAGTCAAATTGCGAAAACTCAAGCCATACTCACACAACACAGTGATCATAGCAGTAGCTTCCACTGATCCAAGATAATTTTGTACTTTACATTTGTACACCGCTCCATTATCATCTCTCATCAGGTTTGTCAGATTTAGAGTCTCTGATGTAGACAGTACACTGTTGTTTCCTTGTTTTGTCCATGTAATGTTTGGTTGTGGATTACCAGTTGCATTACAGAACAAGACAACTCCATCACCCTCTATAACTTGTTGAGCTGATGGAGCAGAAACAATCTCTGGGGAATCTGCAGAGGAAAACCAAATAAATATATTTTATATAAATATCAAGGAAAATAAAATAAATATTCACTAGTGGTAATTATCAGGAACATTTAACAGAAAAAAAACTTAATACTAAAGTGCCACTGTCGGTATTTATTATCCGACAAAATCAAGAAAAAGAAAGAAGAGAAAAAGGAGTAAGAGATTACTTGAAAAATGGATTCTCACCTGAAGTGACGGTAATAGTTACTATAAGTATTATAATGAAGACGTTATTGCGTGAAGGTGCTCAAATGAATTGTAGACAATCAAGAACTTGAAAATTCCATTGAAGATCATATCACACGCCATCAATAATTTGGCAATTTCCATGCTACATGTATAAGTTAAACTGAAGAAAACACGAAAAAAAAAAAGCAAGCAAAAGAACGTAACAAAGACTTACAATGGACAGTTACATTGATCATAGCTGTAGCGGGACTCTCCACTCCATTATTGGCTGTACACTGATACTGGATCATGTTATCAGGGGTCCCAGGTCTGCTAACATTCACAACTGTGAGTGTTGAGTTATAAGAGAGGACCTCAGAACTGCCATATCTGGTCCATATTACGGTGGGTTTAGGTTTGCCAGATGCATTGCAAAATAATGTGATACTGTCTCCCTCCACAATAGTATATCTTGTTTTGTTGATTTCTACAGACGAGGCATCTGCAAAAACGATTTAAGAGTTAATATTGGCCAGAAATAGCAATATATGCATAAAACGCATTTGAAAAACCAAAGTCAAAAACAGAAAACAATAATTCATTCAACCATATAGATTGTTGCGTGAAAGAATAATATGAATGAAGATATGTGGTAGTAAATCCCTACTAGACTCACCAACTGCAGTTACGCTGACAGTAGCATTGTGTCCTGAGCCGACAGTGTTGATAGGAACACAGGTGTACACTCCATCTGCCTCAACAGTGACGTTGAACACACCTGAGCTGCTGTTACCAATAATGGTGTCATTAAAGTAGAACTGATACAAATGAGCATCAGGATTGGCATCTGTGCTGCAGTTCAGCGACACAGTGGAACCACGCAGCACTGTGGTGTTACTTGGAACCACTGTAAGGACTGAAGAAGATGGACGATCTACAAGTATGTAATATGAAACTATCAATTGCGAATACCTTGCAAGTTATAAGTTGATTCTCACGACAAGGTATTTTTCATTCACAATTCACAAACTTGGGCATTTTGAGATAAATTCAAACAAAAGGAAACAGACATGAACAGGCGTATCGTGAATGCAGGGCCACTATGCTAACCAAGTGATAAAAAATAAAAAAAAAAACATGATGCTTTTGTAAGTCAAGAACGGCTTTTTTACTATGTAAATATGGCAATGTAGCCACATTTATTGAAGCCATTCAGGCCAAAGTATCCAGTCCAAGCAATGCGATCATTTCTTCTTAAGAGTGCTTCTTTGCGTTTATGTAATATAAAAATGAAAGGCTTATCACTGCTGCAATAAGCTGTTTTTGACTTGCTCGAGAATAGACACAACATGCGCCCAGTAATATTTTCAAGTAACAAGTACAGTAATTTTATGCTTTTTCTCTTGCTAACAAGGACGATGCTGTTATGCAGTTAATATTTTTTTCCATGACTATGAACATGAATACTAACTCACATTGTACATCAATTGTACAGGACTTGGTGCTGTTGTTTCCAATGCCATTCCAAGCAAGGCACTCATAATTCCCTGATTCATTCCGTTTAATGTTTGGCAAGATAGTAAGAATCTCATCGTTTGACACAACTTCTCCTGTACGTTTTCTGATCCATGCAGTACTGGGCACAGGGTTACCAGTAGCACTGCATTGAAGTGTTGCGTTGTCACCCTCAGTAACTGGAGTGGAACACTGTTGGATTGTCACATTTGATTGAACTGCAAGAAATTCAACAGTGTCAGGTAACTATACAGTTAGCACAGTGTGGAGCATGGAGAAAATAAAGTTCTCCCAGTACGCGTAAGTGGTAATTATATTAACGGTAATTATTTTATATATTTAATTGTCATAATTTATTACCAAAGTTGATTGAATAAACATTTTCATAGTCTACAAGAAAGCTCCCTTGATGGGAGAGGAGGGGTGGAGAGGGGGGCAGGGGGCTGGCTAACATTTTCACAATCGATTACAAAACTAAACGTTTGTGTCCAGTCAACTTGCAAATCACTCGTAACTAAACTGAATGTGACAACAGAAACTCAATCGATACTCACACAACACAGTAACCATGGCAGTAGCTTCTGCTGATCCAAGATAATTTTGCACTTTACATTTGTACACTGTTCCATTATCATCTCTCATCAGGTTTGTCAGATTTAGAGTCTCTGATGTAGACAGTACATTGTTATTTCCCTGTTTTGTCCATGTAATGTTTGGTTGTGGATTACCAGATGCATTACAGAACAAGATAACTCCATCGCCCTCTACAACTCGTTGAGCTGATGGAGCAGATACAATCTCTGGGTGATCTGCAGAGGAAAATCAAATCAATATATTACATAAACAATGTCATATCAAGGTAAATGGAATAAACATTCACTAGAGGTAAATATCAGGAACATTCGACAGAAAAAAAACTAAATACTCAATGTCAGTATTTATCATCTGACAAAATCAAGAAAACAAAGAAAGAGAAATAAAGAAAGAAAAAGAGAATTAAGGTATTATATGGAAAATGAGTTCTCACCTGAAGCGAAGGTAATAATATTACATGTATTATAAGTAATGAAGACGTTATTTTGTGAAGGTGCTCAAATGAATTGTGCACAATTAAGAACGTTTGATCCTTTTAAAATATACATAATTTCTAATAAGATAAGTGCATATTAATTTCTAAGAAAGTGTTAGCTTTAAAAATTGAATTAATGAAGCATTACTTAATATGTTTAGAAGTGAAATATTTTCATTGGGTGAGTTTGTTCTAAGGCAAAAGGCAGTGCAAAACCATTCATTTCTAGCAAAAGAAAATTAAAATGGACACACTAAATACTGTGTTATAAAAGCAAGGGTGCAGGATTTCAAGCCTTTTTTTTACTGCAACAGAAGCAAGCAAGCAAAGAAGGTTCAAGTCTCATATTATGTCGAAAATAACGTGCTAAAACAGTGAGTCATACCTGATTAAGCATGAAAACAATCCTGGTTTTACATGTCACGCAGTTCACCTTTAATGGAATGTGATGCCTGATGCAGTAAGTGACAGATATTTTGATTTTACACGGATTTAGTGTTGACACTTGCTCATTGCCTCACTTTCTCTAAAAAAACATTTTCACCAATGCAAAGGAGTGTAGATTCAAAAGTCATGCCAAGGATAGCCTTTATTCCTATAAAAAAGCTCCAATCTACCGGACGCTCATTTGATCTCATCTCATCTCATCTCATCTCATTTCATCTCATCTCATTATCAATGTTGTCTTCAAATGGGGCGAAAATCTTGTGGCAGCCAAGCTGAGAAATCATCTTCGAAAGTACCTTACATGAATGTGTTGTACATTTGATTGCTTAACGATTAAAAAAAGGTTACTCAAGCAAGTGCAGCGACCTGAAATTACTTCTTGGTAAACAAAACAGAATAAAATACAGCACATTCACTTCTAACATTGTACAAGTGTTGTTTTGTTCCAAGCATTCTATGCCTTCGCTAACAGAAAGCCTCGAAAATTGGATCTTTGACCCGCAAAAAATGTATCATGTGAATCTACAAGGCTTAGCACTTGATACTTCTTGCCCTGAAACAAGTCCACCTGGATAATGAATGCCATGAATAAATGGATACATAAAGCCCATAATACATGCACCTCATTTTCCATTACATGCAGACACGAGAACAAGGTTGGACGTGACAACTTAAATTATGAAAAACTATCAAATTCCAGCAAGAAAGTCACTGGCCATCCTAAACAAAAGCTGAATTCCTTTTTGCTAGGTCTGGCACAATAATATGTTTCTATTTCATACACATGTAGATATCCATGTTATTAAAATGAATATTGATACATGTGAGCATTGAAAATTATTATAATTATTTACAAATAATTATGGGCATGACATTAAGTATTTACTTATTTTTAAAGTTGATTACAAATACTTAAAATTATGTTACATGTATGAATATGGCAATAAAATAATTGAAAAAACAAAATTAATAGATTTGCAGAGAATACACACAGCCTGCACGTACATGTATTAATATATTATCTTTTATAACGAAAAGGATGAAGTATACTTAGAAATTTAAATAATTTAATACCATGCAACCAGAGGTAATGCTATTTTTAAAGATGAGAATATAACTTTTATTCATAGTTCTCCTTTACAGATTGGTTGCACAACACTGATTGGGGACTCCTCCTGTGGTCCACCGTTTTGTAGTAAAGAGCGCTCAAAATTCTCCATTTTAATATGTAAACAATGAGTTACTGCTTTATAACCTGACACAATCAATTCAACAACATTACACATGTATTACATGTATGTAGAAGTTAGAAGAACGTAACACAGACTTACAATGAACAGTAATATTTGAAACAGCTGTTGCAGGACTCCCCACTCCATTACTGGCTGTACATTGATATTGGATCATGTTATCAGGGGTCCCAGGTCTGCTTACATTCATAACTGTGAGTATCGAGGTACTAGAGAGGACCTCAGAACTGCCAACTTTGATCCATGTTATGCTGGGTGTAGGTTTACCAGATGCATTACAAAATAGTGTTATCCTGTTCCACTCCACAACAGTGTGTGATGTTTTGTTGACTTCTACTGATGGGGCAACTGAAAAAAAAATTGCAGGGTGAATTCATTACCTTTCCATGCAATAATCACATATTGATAAAAACATCATATGTGAAAAACAAGTCACATATAGAACGTTAGAAAACAAGAAGTACTTCATCCATAAATTTTGTTATTCGATAGAATCTATTAAATGAAGGAATGCAAAATTAAGTCGTTACTATAAGTAGACTTACCAACAGCAGTGACGTTGACAGTAGCATTTCGTCCTGAGCCGACTGTGTTGACAGGAACACATGTGTACATTCCATCAGCCTCAACAGTTACATTGAACACACCCGAGTTGCTGTTTCCAATATAGCTATCATTAAAGTAGAAATGATATGTGACACTGTTGAGAGGGTTGGCATCTGTACTGCAGATCAATGACAATGTCTTGCCACGCAACACTGTAGTGTTACTAGGAACAGTAGTTAAAGCTGAAGAAGATGGACGATCTGCAATGCAAACAGAATGCAGTTAATATATGCAGTTATAAAATAACATCAAATGATACAATACAACTGCCAACAGATCTAATGTCAGGATCACCTAACATGTAAACTTTGATCCCATGCTGGACATACAAAGGAAATGAAACCTCAGAAAGGCTTCAAAACTACAGTCAAACCCCACTTCATGCCAGACACCTCTTCTTTTTACGGACAGTGACAATAATACATACATTTTTCTTTTATTATATGGACAATGTGGTCAATTCCAAGCATTGAAAATTGTTTGAATCTGCAACGTCAGACAACTACCATGTTATTGAAGTTAATCAGATTGGTTGATTGAAAATTGCATACTTTGTCCTGACCAATCATTACATGTATGTTCTATTGGATGTGGTACTACACAGTATCTTTCTTTATAAACAAAACAAGGAAATTGCCGGTAATTATGTCATTCAGGAAACCCACTAAATATGGACACCTGGTTAGTACGCATACTAGAAAAAATGTTTTGAACAGTCCTGACCCAAAAATATAAAGAATACCTGATCACTGTAGTATAACAAGCCGTTTGGGAAATGTCCAAATGTTACAAACACATAGTTGTGCTTTTCATTTGTTAATGAGGTTAATTCTCTTATGGCTCTTATGGCAACTTATCCACACATGTATGACACCACAACTTTGAATATAAATATTAACTTACAGTATACATCAATTGTGCAGGACTTGGTGCTGTTGTTTCCAATGGCATTCCAAGCAAGACACTCATAAATTCCTGATTCACTCCGTTTGATGTTTGGCAAGATAAGCGTCTTATTGTATGACACTTCTGAACTATTTCTGATCCATGCAGTACTGGGCACAGGGTTACCAGTAGCATTGCAGTAAAGTGTTGCACTTTCTCCCTCATTTATAGGAGTAGAACATTGTTGGATTGTGACATTTGGTGCATCTAGAAGACACATAATATAAGTCTATTTCAGGGCTTTCAATAACCTTTATCACAGCTTTTTACCTGGGAAATGTTTGATAAGCATTATTTTTCGTGAAAATTGAGACAAAGTAGGCATTCACTCAGATTCAAATAAACGTAAAGATCTGCAAGTTGGTGCCTTCTTATGAAACCACTGCAACATTTACATGTACATACTTAATATCATTATAACAACACTGTCCTGCAAGAAATATCTCATTTAACCTATAAGCCCAAATTGACTGTTTAATTGTGAAAATAGGGGCTTTACGGATTTGAAGGATCTATTAAGAAAAATAAGCCTCGATTGCATTAACTAGTATCCAATGTTGCACTCCACAGAGATTCATTCAATACTCACACAAGACAGTAATCGTGTAATTGGCTTCTCTGGAGTCGAGAATATTTTCCACTTTACAAATGTACACTGCTCCATTATCTCCACTCCTAAGGTTTGTCAGTGGAAGAGTCTCTGATGTAGACAGTACAGTACTGCTTCCTTGTTTAGTCCATGTAATGTTTGGTTGTGGATTACCAGTGGCATTACAGACCAGGGTAACTCCATTGCCCTCAACAACTGGTTGAGGTGATGGAGCAGATATAATCTCTGGGGGATCTGCAGAGGAAAACAAAATAAATATATTACATATAAATGTCATCAAGAAAATTCAAAAGAAAAGAAAGTAATAAGCACTAAATTACAGTTTCAGAACTTCATATGTAGCTGTTAATGCATATGTGAATCTCAAAAATCCAAACGACTTGTTAAAAGATAATTGATTTCGGAAAAGTATTCTCACCTGAAGTAAAGGAAAGAATTAAGTGACATAATTTATTAATGGTGCTCAGATGACATGTTGACAAAAAACAATGACGAACTTGGGGTCATAAAAAATACCGATTTACTGAATAAAGCATTAGTTATAAGATTGATCAAGATTAAAAGAAGTTCACGTTATATTAGTTATTGGTTATATGATTATAGAAGTGAAATTATTTTCATCAGGTGAGTTTGTTCTAAGGCCAGAAGCAGTGCAAAACGATTGCTCACATCTTGGTATTTAAAACAATCTGAACGTCAAACAGCAGCTCAGTTAAAATGTATGTAATGAATGTAATGAATTAATTTTGTGTTCCAAAAGCAGACCTACGGTGATTACTAAACATCTTCTCAATTTGACATAAACAAGATATATTCCCTCGGGCTCTTTTCACAACACAAACTGTGCAAATATAAATAAATGTGTTTATAACATTAATCAGTCATACCTGATAACATGCAAACAATCCAGGGCTATAGTTCACTTTTATAACTCCTGACATCAGAAGCAGTGACAGCTATCCTAGCATTAGATGGATTTTATGGTGGGACTCATTCGAATCATTGACTCGTTTTCTCGACTAACGACCACGAAAAAAGAAATTGACCAATATTTGACCGACCAATTTTTTAGACTGTAGATCCAGAGAATAAAAAAACGACTTCTTGATTAAAAAATCTATGCAGCACGTTTACATATAAGGTTGTTCATCGAATGGTTAAATTGCAGCCATTCTGGGTGAGCGCTTGATGCTTCTGGCCCTGAAACAAGTCCACCGGGCTAAAAAAAAATCAAATTACAGCCAAAAAAGGTAGTAGCCATCCCTATTGATATGTTGTTCACTTTGTCAACTATAAATGCTCATTAATTTATTACATATTAGGAGTTTGGTAAACTGAAAAAAAATAAACTGCTGTTAATGAAGCAAACCTTTTGAGTCAATTTTATTTGCTTATTTTAGACAAGAGAATTAAGAGACATTCAGAAGAATATTGTGGTAATCAGATTTTACTGTCAAACGGCGAGCCAAAAGAGCCCAACCAAAACGAGCCACTTGCTTTTGTTAGTGACCCTGAAGACCCTTAAGAATTTTTAATCGCTATATTTCATTTAATCTTTAATTGTTATATTTAATTTATAGTTATGCTTAACAGTCGATCAAAGACAGTTATATTTTATTACCGGTATGTTTAGAACATAATTGTAAACATAAAAAATGTTGTGAATGTGAAAAAAATAATAGGCTGCAATAAATAAAATGTAATCAGTAATGTTTTATCAAGCACATCTGTGCAACCATGGCTACATAATTATCGATTCAGTAGTAAAATGTGGAATCTTTTTAGGGAAAATACAATATTTTTTTAATTACTTCTATGGAACTTAGCTCCAGGACCCAAGGACTCAACACAGATACTTTTGACTTGTGTCTGTCCATTTTTATCTTTCTCTATCCTTTGATCAATCTTTCCTGCCACTTCACCTGCTTTGTCAATTGCGTTTCTCTTGCCTCAAAAAAATTCTCAAACAAACCTGCATTTAAGCAATGATGTAATGGCCGTCACTTTATTTCAGCCTGTGAGTTTTGTTTCACTGTGGATGAAGGAATTTCATCCAAGAAACACTGGGAACTAGGTCATGTATGATGTATACATTTTGTGATACAATGTAACATCTACTGACAGCCACCTCTCTATAATGGCTGACTGACAATCCATACAACAAATTGATCTTTCACAACATCAACAACCTGAAATTTTGTGTATACAAAGTATGCTTTTAAACTGAGTGCTAGGTCATAAAACTGCATTAATCATTATCATTTGGTCTTCAAGAAGTGACAATAATCTAGTCTTTAATTATTCCAAAACTTGTTTTTGTTTTGTCACTGTTGCCAACCCAAAGGAAATAATTAAAGAGTTAAACCAATTGCTCTGGAAGTAACCAGTAAATAAATACAAATTCCATATAACAATACAAATTCCATATAAAAAAACAAGAACAACTCTTCGAGTAGTGAAGTCGGGCTTTAAGGGTCTTGTAAGTGCCCCTAAGGTACGAGATTAATTCAATTGTCACCGATTTGTTTTACATGTACAGTCACTTTCTCCGGTCACACAAGGTAATCCATCAAGCACGTTACTACTTCATTTGAACCTTTAATCAGTCCTTCGCAATCACTCGTGCATGCAAGGTCAACTTTAACTTTATTACTTCCATTGATCTGTTGCTCGAAAAGAAAGAAAATGAAATCGTTATCGAATGGAACTCTCACCAATTTTGTTTGTAACCGCTCAGATGAAAGGTTGCCTGAGTAATTTTGGGATGACCTCGCTTGAATTTGTTGTAGTTTGTTTTGAAGCGATTGGGATGACCTCGCTTGAATTTGTTCTAGTTTGTTTTGAAGCGACTGGAGTGTCCTCGATAATGTGGTCGTTTACCCCTTCAATCTTCAATCAATTTGTCATGTTAGAACTAAAGGTCAAACATATATCATATTAACCAATAGACAACATGTTTGTCCTGTCATTATTATTAACTATTCGCATTTTTATCCACCAAAACATAAGAAAATCCAAGTGCAGAAGACCATAAAAGCGACGACACATGCTATTTCTTTTGTTTTAATAACGAAACCGTTTAGAAATTAGGCATTGTGTTTGCCATCACAACATTCAATTCTGTTATTTTAACAGCCGAAAAACTAAGTTTCAGAATTGGAACATCTCATCAATAAAAATCTAATTATTTGGCAATCAAATTTGTTTTTCAACTTTTTTAGCTAGCATCTCTCAAACAATAGAACACACTCCTGCATACAACGTCAACTTCACATTCAACTTTAATACTTCCATTTTTCTGTTCCTCGAAAACAAAACTAAATCATTATCGAATACAACTCTCACCAAATACGACAATAATACAACTTCCTTTTTACTCATGCGCGAAGCGGCATGAGGTTAGGTTTCGGCTCCATTTTTCTTGTTTTTATTTTTTGTGTTACGATTTTGCATGCAAATTTATGTGCGCATATTTTAAATTGCGCACTTCCGGTTCATATCTTTGCCTTTTACACTTCCTGTTTAGTGACTTCCGGCTACTCTCACTTTCGGTAAAAGAGCGTTACTTAAGTGTCACGACAGCATCTCCTACAACCCTACATATATTACTATGTTCACGTTTGGTATATATAAGACTTAAAGTGTATATGACAGATATTTTTTTATTTGCTTGATGGAATCTACATGGCGTTCTGATAAGAAAGTCGAAAAAAGTTTTTCGATATCGATTTTTCTTGTCCGTGATTTAGCCTTCCAAAAAAGTGAAATTTCACTTCCGGTGGGTTACAAAACCGCGCAAGAAAAAAGACTGGAAATAGTCCGCTGTGACGTCAATACAAGAATGCAAGTGTCGCGGTTTCTCAGTTCCTCCGTTTTTTGGTGCGTGTTGCTACAACCATAGACAACACACCTTAATAGAACCATGTTTCTTCCTCAGGACGCACCAAAAAATGTGAGGAACTAAGAAACCTCGACACCGGCATTCTTGTATTGACGTCACAGCGGACTATTTCCAGTCTTTTTTCTTGCGCGGTTTTGTAACCCACCGGAAGTGAAATTTCACGCTTTTAGACGGCTAAAACACAAAAAGAAAATCGATATCAAAAAAACTCTTTTCGGTTTTCTGATCAGAACGCCATGAAGATTCCATCAAGCAAATAAAAAATTATCTGTCATATACACTTTAAAAGAATCACTGGCTTCACTGTGGTACAGTCTTCATCTACAAAACATTCAACAGTTAACAACGTGGTTTGTAGGAACGATGGCTGAATGAAAGGAGTAACTCTTCTCCATGTCGGACATCTTGTCCTGTTTAAAATATATCACAAAACTTTCTTACGCATGCGCATGAGTATAGCCTGCTTCGAGCCTCTTGTACTTAATATATTTCATTTCATCATTTTCCTTTTTCTTATGTTCTATTAATTGATTTTCAGTTTCACGATATTGTCAAGTGATATGACATCACTTTGTGCGTATTTTTAATTTTATTTGTGAATAACTTTGTTATTGTTCTTAATTTCAATCCCCAGCACTGATGCAAAAAGACTCATTCTCATTCCAAATTTGGTCACTTTTTTCTTTTTTCTTTTGAGTGCAGTTTATACACAGGTCATTGAGTTCAAGCACATTTTGGTTTAGATTAGCATACTTTAGGCAGGGTTTATGCACAGTTTAACCACACTTAAGGGATATGGTTGATGGACAGTTTCTGCACACTTTAGGCACAATATTTTTTTTTATGGGCACAGTTTTGCATGCCACAGCATGCAATTTGTGTCAGTGCACGGTGAAATCCATTTTTTTTTTTTAAACATCGTTGTAATCTATTAAATTTGATGTGTAGTTTAAAAACAACTTGTACTATTTATTTCTACACAATTATGGCATCTAAAACATGTATTTTGCAGATACTCAAGAATTAAGAAGCTGCAGAAATTAAAAAGTTCAAAAACTCAAAAGAAGGTTTCACTTGAACAAAGAGTCAGTCCTTGATATTTTCTGTGGCTACCACGAAATGATCCAGTTACTTGCGAGGCAAGTGTCCACTGATTCATTAAAAAAAGGGCAACAAATTTCTCAAATTCAACTTCAAATTGAAAGGTACAGGGCGAATTCCCGCCATCTTGTTTAACCACTTTTGGTAATGAAATCATTTTAAAAAATTGACCCCCCCCCCCCCCCCCCCCCAAGAAGGAACTGATAGGTTCAGATCCCTGTACTGCCCAGATTTCTGGAGTCCTCATCCCCTCTCCCGTGGGAATTTCCATTACACCATCCGTCAGAGGAATGTGAATGTTTTCTGGAATAACCCATTATCACTTCTTCCACGACGTACAGTTGCTTGGAATGTAAATTGTCAGATATTTACATCTCATGACAACAGTGTCTACATATAAAGACAAATGATTTAGTATTTGCTATTCTCCTCCAGGCTTGGTTCTCGATTTCAAGAGATTTTGTCAGAAGTAATTAAAAGTACATTGTAACAATTTTTGGCACTGGTTTGCTATATACCAATTGAAAACAATTCTTCACCTCAATGTCGGTGAAGAGTGGTGGATATTTACCTTCACATCAGTCAATAATTAAATAAAATATAAAACAGGTAAATAACAGCTCAGCCTCATTGCCATTTTATGTAATCTGATTGATCCACTTTCTGGAGATATTCGTCATTATCCTCCTCTAAAGCCCCTTCAACAATAACCCAATTTTTCATGATACATTTTAATTTATTTATGATGAAGTTAAAATACTAACTATTAATAATAACAAATCCGACTGGGCACATTATGTATGTTCTTGGAATGGTTTGAAAACAATTTGGCCAATTTTAACCTCAACAAAGAATCTCAACTTGAAATTAATTTCTTTTGCTATATCATTTTTTTTTACTTGAAATGCTTTCTTACTATACAACTTACATGTACTATATTAAGGAAAACAAACACTTACACTGAACATTAATGTTTACAGCCTCTGAGGAATTACCACACTCATTGCTGGCTTCACATCTGTACTCTCCAGCTTCACTCCTGGTAATATTTGTAAGTTCTAACACGTTTCCATTGTGGCGGTGACCACTGGAGTTGATCCAAGAAACTAATGGTGAAGGAGTCCCGGATGCAATACAAGACAAGTTCAAGTCTCCCCCTTCAGTTACTACGGTAACCTCATTTTGTATCATTTGGATGGATGATGGCACTAAATTTGGAGAAGCACATTCATGGATGTTAAAAAGAAATATTTATAGTTACATGATTGTATAATCAGTACTTTTAACAAATTAAAATACAATTCTAAACACATGTACACATCTACAGGTTGAGGAGAAACCAATCAACATGTACACCAGCTCATACATGTACACAGTTCAATGGCTTGAGGTATCCACTAGCCAATGCAGATACCTCCTTAAGGAAAATTTGCATTAATTAGTGAATATTTAGCAACTTTGAATTGTATTATGAAGGGTTAACACATTTTAAGTCAATTTCATTAAAAATAAAAACGAAATGTACTAGATTGTTTCCTAATATTGTTCAAAGCTATTTTAGGCTGGAGTCACATCAAATCAAATTACAAGGTTATGATGTCATTATATAATTGGGTGGATACAGCAAAGATAAACGACAAAAGACAAAATGGAGAATATCAATTGGACATTTAATTGAACTGAGGGCTGAGAGCATAACCAGCCTATGTGACTTTTTTTATTCTTTCTCGCTTAGATTTGTCCATTTTTGGCATGTGAACTACAAATTAGTTGCAAAACATTGTTCAGAATTTTTTGTTTCTTTTTTCCGTCGTTTTCGAGCAGGGTTTTCAACAGTTTTGTAAAGTAGCGGACATATTTTTAAAAGCACCGGACGTGAATAATAAATAAAATAAAACAACTCCCAATTATTATATAACCACCAATGAAATACCAGGTGTTTATTTTTTTCTCAGAGCGCGAGCGGGCGGAATTCTGCGAATCCTCAATATGATTGGTTCCGGGAGCGGGCGGAAATTCAGATCTTGCCCGCTCACTCAACGATTCCGCCCGGGTTGCGTAGTTGCATGATTCACGATAATTTGTGGCTCCGTTGTTTTAAGCTTGTGAGCCCTGGTATTATTGAATTTTCTCGTCAAATATGGACCCAGACGAAAGCTACCAAAGTGAAAGCAAATTTTATTAGCTAGATAAAATATTTAACGACATAAATGAAGAAAACAATGAAGAAACCGACCAGCAAAGTTTAACCAAAGATCCTAACGCTTCAATGACGTATCAAAAAGACTCAATGAAGAATGAGAGATTACACTAAGTGGATAGAGAAATCAGCCGTAAAATTAAAGGCCAATGTTATTCCTCGAAAAGGCGAGTACAAGTTTGGATTTTCTGATTTGTTGATTTTATAGTTTGTTCGGCGTTTGTTGTTTTTTTACAAAGCGACATTTGTGGCTTAAAAAATTACTGTGATTAGACAATCTAGCACTTGTTTACAAAGGTTTTGACTGCATTTGATTTAAGTGTTCTTATTTTTCCGTTTTTCTTTCTCTTCTAATCGAGATTCTGTGAAATTTCATTAAAAAAGCGTTGCTTAAATTTGTCATTCTAGTTTTGTACGGGTTGTTTTCAGTTAATTTATAGGCATTTTTGCGATCGGATTTTACGAGATAATTCGTACTTTAACTTACCCTGGGTGCCAGAGGTTTTTATTTTTTAGTGAAAACGGCGAGTTTGAGCGGCGAAGCCGCGACAACGAGGCGCAACGCGCCGAGAAAAAATAAAAACCTCTGGGCACTCGAGTACACAACCTCATTTCCATGCGATTTGTGGATCGGATATCTCACCAAACCGGTTTTAATCCTTGGGGACCAACGCGTGCCTGTTTGTTTACATTTATAAATCTGGTGACAATATTCCGCGGTCGAGACAGAAATATTAAATCAAATCCACTCAGTGGAAAAGATACATCGATGACATTTTTTCACTGTAGAGTGTTGAGAAAAAGTGGAGACAGAAGATGTTATTGTCCTTGCAAACAAACATTAATCTCAGACAAAGAAGTAAACTTTCTGGATACAACCGTTTTCAAAGGCGAGAGATTTAACAAACAAAGAATCCTTGATATCCGCACGAAATTAATCCAGTACACTTATTTCTCTTCCTGTCACCTACCGGTGGTCAGCGAAATCGTTCAGCGAGAATACCTGCAGCTCCAAAGCACGCCACCGTGCTAGAGATAAAAATAAAATAGAGATAACAATTTTCCTCGTTCAAACAAAACTCTAAAGGTCACACTCCACGATAACACGAATTAATAAGTCGTGTCTGGCCTGTCAACACCTCTTTTCAAGACATCCTTGCGCTGAATAGATTTCAACAGCGCTTCTTTCTGAACTGGCTTGAGTTCTCTGAGGTTTGAAAATTTGGATACTACAGAGTAATCCACAGCGTTTCTTAAAGATCGCAAAAAGCCGCAATCTCTATCTACGTCCGTTATTGTTGTTTGTGTGGCTTCACTTTGGGAAACCGGTTTTTCACGCGCCCGTGGCGAATTGTTTTGGTCCAGCCAATCGAAGTTGCTGTTGCATCATTAACTCCCGGTAGAGTCTGGAAACAAGTAGGAGTAACCAATCAGCGACCTAGTTCAGATTCTGAACTAGATCCTCGCATGGAAATGAGGTTGTATATTCGAGTGACCAGAGGTCCGTCTCGCGGCTTCTTCTAACCGTTTATGCGGTTAATTTTACTCATGATATTCAGAGAACGGACCTCTGGATCCAGGGTGACTTTAACTACATTGCTCGGTTAGTATGTTTATATTCCACAGTTTTTGCCTTCTTTTATCTAAATTCTGCAAGTTTTCATTCAAGAAGATATGATTTTTAAATAAGAATAGCTAAGTTTAAGCTTTCGCACTGCTATGAATGAATTACGCTCGACTTTCCATTTGTAGAAAAATTTGAAAAGTTTTTAAAGTTAATCTTCAGCTTTCCAAGGTTTCGCTGTAGGCAAGAACATTTCTCTATCCTCACCGCAGGCAAACACAACAGCCGTTTATTCTACCGAGAGAAATAAACTGATAGAAATTAGTTCACTTTGCGAAGTAAGTTTTTTGGTTTCTGAATGAAAAAGTTGCGAAGATTACCGAGTTACTATTTGCACGCGTCGTGTCAGTTTTGCTTTACGTGGTGCGTAAAGACATTTCTTGAAAAGTTGTACAAGTATATCAAGATTTTCTCGGCAAATCGCAGAATTGAAGTAGGAAAAAAATAAATAAGTTATTTACCGGCCTTGGTCGGTCTGTATAGGAAAAAACTGTGCCAGAGGTCTCGAGTACGGCCCTCGGCCGCACCTCTGGCACAGTTTTTTCCTATACGGACCTCCCAGCCGGTAAATAACATGTATATAATTATTGGTATCAAAGTACCGGACGTGGAATGGAAAACGACCGGTCGAAACGTCCGGCCTCCGGCCTCAAACGAAAACCCTGTAACCCTGCAAAAAAATAAAATAATAAATAAATCAAAGGCTCCCATTGTAACGTAACGCAATATTGCGGTAAGCTTCTGTTTTCACACTGACATGGTTCGATTTTTTTTTTTTTAATTAAACGTAAGGATTTTTGACGAACGGAAAAAAAAGTAAATCACTTTCATAATGTCCAGTTTGCAAAAAAAAAAAGAAGGTTGAGCGTGAATCGAACCCGGAGCCGTCCGACCCAAACCACTAGTCCACCGAGGAACACATGCTCGGCTCAGACTAAGTTTTATTATTTAAAGGTACATAATTACGCATCAAAACGCGTATCTTGATTTGAAAATCCTTTTAGATCGATTTAAAGACTCGATCCAAATGCGAAACATCTTTCGGCCGGCCGGCCGCCTGCAAGAACTCACTTCGAGCTGCCCAAAGCTGTATTTCAAGTGCCCGACTACGCACAGTGGACCCATCTGCCACTGTCACAAAGCATGCCAGGAAATCCTACGACAAAACCGAAATGGAGTTCCCACCCGAAAATTATTGCAAAATACTATAAGTCTGAAAGCACTTCGGATATCGGCCATTGCGACAACGGCACGGAATAGGAAATGGCCCACAACTCTCAACGCTTCCCCTTTTCTGATCCGAAGTGATTCCAGACTTTCCCGCCGGCTCGTCTTGCCACCAAGGTCCGTTTTTCACCTTGAGCGCTAAATGGCACTTCAGACACAAGGAACGACAAGAAACACGACTCGTTTCTTTGAGAGGTTGCTAGAGACTTAAGGATTTCCGGACTTAATGATGTCTTTCAATCACCGGACGGGCCTCATACACGTTGGCTTACACACACGCTACAGAGGCGATGTGTTGCCGTAGTGAGCTCACGACAGATAAACGAGCCATGGTATTTTCGTTCAGGTTGTTGGTACTGGTCAGAAGTATTGCAGTCGGGTATTCTCACAGCCAAACGGCTTTGAAATGGCTTCGCAATTACGCTCTGAATACATGTACAGTCAAGGCACTGGAGGGCCAGAACTCAGATGAAATTAGTCAAATTCCTTAGGGTTAGTGCAAATTCGACAAGGGTTTATGATATTATTCATTGTAAGATAAAATGAGGCAAATCTGAGGGAGAAAAAATAAAAAAAGTCACATAGGCTGGTTACGCTCTCGGGCCTTCAATTGTAATCAACACAGATCTTTGATAAAAAAAGAACAAGATCTGTGTGCAAAACTTGATTCACCAAGAAACATAAGTTTTGGCCATGCTCAAGATACCTACAGTATCCACAGTTTGATCACTCAAGATACCTCTCCACCCGTCCCCACCAATCCAATTAACAAGAAAATAATCATATCATTGTAAATTAAATGTTCAAACTGTCCAAATCATGGATACTTTCCCAAACCTTAGGCCAGGATATATTACACATACAGTAAGGGGGACACACATGAATAACATCTGTTTATATACATGTATGTACAGCAGTACCTCCAACAAAAATGGAGACATTTTGACTGTTTGCTGTTCCAACGGTGTTGTTAGCCACACATTTGTAGGTTTGATTAGGTAAATCTCCATTGTTTGATACTGTTTTGATCGACATTCCTGAACTACCACCCTCAAGTGGAACCTCATTTTCAAACAACTGATAAGTGTGCACCACAGGTTTACCATCGGCTGAGCAAGTGAATTTCAAAGTGTCACCCTGGCAAACTTTGTTTGCTGTAGCATTTGTTCCCAACTGTACATTCTCAGGCTTGTCTGGAAAAAAGAAAAAGTATGATAAGAGATGTACAATAATTTATTATTAATAAAATATTTAATTAAATGTCTTATTTCTGCATTTAGATTGGTATAAATTTACAGACTAATTTTGTAAATAACTATAATTTAATGTGCCCCCAATTAGCACCCAGTGTATAGGGTACTAGTAACTAACAATATTTTGATACATAAATAATAAATTATTATTAATTGTTATTAATAATAAATTATGTAAATATTCTAGGGCTGGGTCCAAACTATATTGGTCCTTGCATGGGCACCAACAAACCAAAACTACACATGTGTCCACATGTGTTGCACATGTGTTACACATGTGTAAATTTGGTGTAATAGACCAGAACATGTGCTACACATGTGTATTTCATGTGAGCAATCTTTTGTAACTTTGTTTGTATTTACTTACGCATGTGTACACATGTGTGTTGAACATGTGAAATACATGTGTGATATATTACACGTGTTACACATGTGCAGTGGTGTGTAACATTGCACATGTGTTACATATGTGTATTAAACATGTAAAATGCCCTGGCTGATGCAGAACCTTGAATTTTAGAAATCCAATTCACCTTAATATTAAGCTCAAACATGAACAGAAGAACAGATAAATAAACTAGCTTGCAGACTTACACCCAATACTGAATAGAGCAATCTTGTAGTACTTGTACATGTATTCGTCCTCACGATCGTGTTACAATCCATACACTCTATAGTGTACTTCAATTTCACAGTGAAAATCCATTTCAACCAAAATTTTGCAGGAAACATTTTTTCTCAATATACCCTTGGACTTGTTTTACTGTTTAAGTGGCAGCCAGTTTATTAGTAACTGAAACTGTCCGCCATCTTGCTTCTTGGCCGAGTGAACCTGGGGAAAGTGAGCCAGCAGTCAGCAGTTGTTGCCTACAGAGCCTGCACTGTAGCATTCAGTAAAACCGTTATTTTAGCGGGCGTTTTAGCTCATATTGAACTGTTGGAAGAAACCTACAAAGAATCTAAAGTGTTAACAGCCTAAAGACAGAAAGAAATATGGATAATTGTCTTTCTAAATCTAGGTAAGTGAAAGAATGAATCTTTGGTGCTAGTTTTATTGCTTAAAAACACAAACACAATCAGCTTTATACACAACACATTGCTATGGGACGTTCCATTTTTTATCCGCACCCCCCTAAAGATGGCAAAAATCTGAGGGGTCAATTTTTTGTCGGCACCCTTTGAAAAATAAAATCCGAGGGGTCAATTTTTTTGTCGGCACCTTTGAAAAAAAAATGCGAAGGCTCCAAATTTTGTCAGCTTCTTTGAAGGAAAAATCCGAACCCTCCTTTCCAAAAACACTCCTTCTTTAGGGGCGGGTTCAGATAAAAAATTTGTCTTTGATCTGTTTGAAATGAACATGCATGCATTTTTGTTCATGCATTCTTCAGTCTTTTGAGAACTTTTTTTTCCACAGTCAGTCCTTCCCAATCATATATTAAGCACAAATACCGGTAACACTATAAACTGTAGCTTCACCATGATAGAGGAAAACTATACATGTAGCTGGACAATATTTATAATTTGAGAGTTGAGCTTACATGCATAAGTTAAGCTTACTGACTTGCTAGCCTTTGAGATTTGTCTTCTGTTTTCAAATATGATCTTGATTTAGAAGCTTAACTTTTAAGCTTGACTATTTATTTAAATTGTGTATGTGCTGGATTGAAAAAGAGATGTTAAATACACAAGGAACTGACTTAAGATGTTTTGTTTTGTTGTACATAGCTATTCCGTATGGATGACAATGAAAGCTTTCAAACAGCTAGCTTGCAGGAAAAAGTTATAAAACCTCTACTCAGCTAGGTTTGAAACAAACAATTCAAAATCATATTTTTTCCTTTTTGCAAGTATCTATTCAATTGTATAATAAATGAACTTATAAGTTCTGGCACACTGCAGGCGATATTTACTTATTAAAGTTTTTACATGTATGAAGACATTAAGTAAAACAATTTTTATACACAATATTTAAAACAGTATATGTTACATTATAAGGCTCAATAAATCATTTGTATAATCAATTATAGATAGAAATCAAAATCAAGGTTTGTTTTATGTAGTGTTGATGATTATTTTGGTTTAAGGTTATACAAAATGCAATATATATTAAGCTCACTTAATAATTAACAAATAAATCATCAAGCAATTCCTTGTGTGTGTATTAATATGTACTTATTGACTAAGTGGGAGGGCTGGATGGGAAAATATTTGGCTCGAGGTCATGGTGTACGGACCGAGCGCAGCGAGGTCCGAGAGCCAAATATTTTCCCATCCGGCCCGACCTAATTTAGTCAATAAGCATTTTATCATATGACCAAATTGGAGACAAAATTACTTGAAATTTTAACGCGCAAGGCCGTCCGCTTTTGTAGTAGGGCCGTACGTCTTTTTCCGGCCCGCTCGCGCAAATGCGGGACTTCATCAATGGTTTTGCAAAGAAATGGTTCGCAGGGCCGTACGGGTCATATGATAATTTTAATTATTATTAAAAACATACAACACATGTGTAGCACATGTGTTGCACATGAAAGTACATGTGCACTAACACATGAAAGTGCACAAGTGTTACACATGTGAAACACATAATACACATGTGTTGGTGGGCAAATTTTATAGTGTTTCACATGTGTTACACATGTTGTTACACATGTTTAACTCATGTGTAACACCATGTGTAAAACGTCTGCTGTCACATGAAATTCACATGTGTCCTACACCAGAGTTACACATGTGTAGTTTCGGTAAGGGAAGATTGACTAATCTTTCAAAGTTAATAACTTGATATAAGACAGAACATTCCTTAGTACATAATTATATGTAAGGCGTTCCAAATAAGGCTATTATTAATATTATTTAATAATTATTAATATTTATTTATTATTTCAGGGGAAGAGGTTTGATTATAAAAATGAACAAGAAATAGCTCCCTACATGTCAGTTATTAGCCTGTTCATTCCTACCATAAACCATACATATTAAATTTTGTGTCATGTACATGGTTCTATACCTAATGTCATGTTGTTATTACCGTAAAGTTCTGATAGTAACAACCCTCATTACTTTCAGAATTAGCAGCCTTTGGGGCTCCTTACTTTCGGGGGGTCATTATTTTCGGGGAACAAAAACTGTCAAATAAAGCTCGTGTGAGCTCTGACGTTTTTCCGAAATGAAAAAGAAATTGTTCATTTATTTTGTCTGAATGAAGGGAAGTGTAATGAAACAAAATATAAATAGTTTCATGAATTCTCAAGCACACATGAATTAGTCGTGTCGGTGTGTGGTGAGATTGTGTGAAGTAGTATAGATACGATAGTCGGTAACAAGATTCATTATGGATTAAACTTCAAGTGGACAGTTTTATTTCCTTAGCCAGTTTGCTATATTTGTCTTTTTCTTGCACATATGGCAGGAGGACGTTGTGGTCGGTCGAGAAGAGCTCCAAATGATGCTGGTCACTCAGTGTCGAATTAGGTCATGTGTCCTTCCTGTACACGTGGAAGCAACAGAGCGTGCCATAAGTGCCTTATCGTGATCAATTTGTGACAGTGCATGAAGATATTATTGCACATTAAAAATATGGGGTCGCTACTTCTGGGATTTATTAGCTGCCACAAAATTAACGTTACTTTCAGGGGGTCACTACTTTTTTTGGGGGGGGGGTTGGGGGGGGGGGGTCGGGGGTCATTACTATCGGAACTTTACATGTCAAGTAATATGTATTTATTTGTTGCCCATTGATTTTGATGATGGTTGGGGGAGTTATTGGGTTAAGGTCACTGTCAACCCATTAAAAAAACTGTGCCTTCTGGAAAATGTGTATGCACGCTGTTTCAATAAAAATAATACCAGAAAACTATATATCACTAAAAAGCTAATAAATTGCAAATTACATTAATTAACAATTATTGGATGAGGTTGAGCATGATAGCGATAATTATCAAGGCCAAAGTTTGTGTTATCTGCCGAAGCCGAAGGCGGATAACACAAACTGAGGCCTTGATAATTATCGCTATCATGCGAAAACCGAATCCAATAATTGTTTTATTATACCTATTCCTGAGCTGCACTTGTAAAGACAAAAGCGCGCACAAAAAAGTGATCAATGCACAGCAGTCAACTTGTAAGTAAACAACTTACGTCACTTCTGCATGCATAAAACTATTGTCTGTAGGTATGACGTCACTTCTGCATGCATAAAACTATTGTCTGTAGGTATGACGTAACAGAAACAGCAAGCAATAATTAGCTGCATGCTTATAGCCAATCAAAATCGAGCTAGTGACACCAATGTATAATAATAACAATTATTAAATAGGTAATAATGTTTAATGGTTTAATTTATTTATTTAAATAAAATTTAAAATATTTATTTAATAAAAATTTAATAATGTTTAATAGGTAATCTCACACAAGTCTTCAAACTATAAAAAAATTACACTGTTTACAATACCTCTCTGCAAAACTGGTCTACATTTATCACTCATTCCCGGTTCCTGAAAAGTCGATTAATGCTAACTCATGATTAAATCAGCCTAATCTAGGGATAAAATTTAACCTTCAATTCCACCTAGTGAGGTCAATTAACTCACTTATCTGCAAATGAAATAAATTTTGTCAAAACAAACAAAAATGACAGAACAAATCATTCATAGGTTGGTTCAGGATATAGTCAAGAGGAAAGCAATTTATACTAGAACTGTTCCTCTTGGCGACTTCAATGATACCTGTAGATTAATTTGTTGTCCTTAATTATAAAGATTCAGACGACCGAGAAAATTGTCATCTGCAGTGAATTAAAGAAGATTGACCTGATTGTACGTACTCAGACAAGATTGATATTTTTTTATAAGCTCTTTTAATTTAATTATAAGCTTACACCAATCGCAACAACAGATTGTTATTTATCTCTTTTGAACAGTAAAATAAAAGGGATAAGGTTGCATGTTGTATTTATATGTAGTTGGGGCCTTAAACCACTTGCAATAGCGGTGCTTGAAATTAAAAAAAAAAAACATTCAGTCACCATTTTGCGACTAGATACGAAAATCAAGTTGCAAGTTCACGAATTTCAGTCCCAAAACTATTAAGTAACCGCAATTAGTTAAAATAACTTTGACCAACAAATGATTAACAAGACTTTGATTTTATTACTTCGACAGCTATCACGTTATCTCTATCGATGACTGTAAAGAACGAAACATGCAATACTATATATAAACTGGGCCGCCACAATCATAACGATGAAGACATTTTCTCAATCTTAAAACGTGTTTAATCCCATACAACTCAAAATTATATTTGGTGAAATTAAAAGATTTCCAGTTTAAATAAATTTTTGCGTGTTAAAAAGATACTTGAAAGAAGCCAAATTAAAACTTGTGCGAAAATTTAAAGAAAGATTGGGAAAAAAACTGTCATTATTCACAACACTGATGATGATCGAAAGTTAGCCCCTTATTTTAAGCGTGTCTGGATTAAGCCGACTTTTAACACCTTTCTCTGTCTTGAGTTTTTGGTCAGCGTGGTTCTTGTTACAACTTCTACTGAGATTTAGGTAAAAAATTTTTACCTAAGCAGCGGGGATCTGAAATCCTGAACTGGTTTCTTGACACTTTTAGTTAATAAACAAAAAACAAAGCAAGTGTATACAGTTAATTATTAAATGGGAATTTCCTGTTTAATAAACAAAATTAAAGTTGCATGTCTAATAAACTAAAAAATACCATTTAGGGACTGGTCATAAAGTACAGGAGAGGGTGGGCCAGAAAAAAAAAAAAGGGGGGGGGGGGTGGGCCATCATTTTTGTGCACGTAAAAAGGGGTGGGTCAAGAAACATGCAACACATTGGGGGTGGGTTATGAACAATTATGCTTCAATTTTATTAGCTGCAGATATGTATACATACACAATTTAACACAAATTGGCAGTAATGTAGCATAAATGACTTGGAATAAAACTGCTCCTTATTACACCTACTGGCTATAGTGGCAGCTAGCTGTTTTTTCAAAGATTATGTCAACAAGGAATATTCATGTGAAAAAATAAACAGAATGAAAGCAACAACCTATAAAACATTGCATGCAACGTTTAGTCTGCATCAGTGACATCATCATCAGTGGAGTCATCGTCAGCATCTGTGTCACTGTCTGTTTCTAAATTAGGGTTTAAAGTGTTACTGATAAGCACAGAAAACTTCCGCAGCATGATTTCAGTACTCCGCAAGTGCACATTACTCCTTCATTGTTTCGTTTTATAACCGGACACCAAGAAATCATTGGTGGGAAACTTCATCTTGCGAATGACACAGATCAAACTATAGTTACAGTCAGGTCAAAATACTATATTGGTAGTTCGGGAAGTATTTGGGCTTCAGAGACCATGCTTCTGCGAAGAGAACTTCCTCAACTGTTCGAGGTCAGTAGAGGTCCACACAGATATAGCAGTATCCCATTAAGGCGGTTTTGTGCACACGTTCATGACTGTCTTTACTACTTTCAAGACACGTCAATGTATGAAGACTTAATGAGTAACACAAAAGCCCAATTGCAAGTTCCACGAATATGAATATGGCTTAGACGTGAATTGAATACAGCTATGTTAAGATGGGATGAAGACAAAATTGACATCAAAGTTTAAGATGCTAAGCTTATGGAAATGAGGTGAAGGATGCAGTAGTTTCAATAACAGACCATTTGGAGCAAGATTTTACCGACATCACAGTCACCGGAGAACAGTTATGGGAAGTATATGGTGTTCTCCAAAGAAAGGTGGACCAGGTCCTAGAATGCATCAACGAGTTGAAGTTGCCACCAGTCAAGACTGACATCCTTAAGAATACAGATGCAGGGCCTGGTGTGGGAAGCAGCAATGTAGAAGTGAGATACAGAGATGCCGAGATGGCTAGAATCCTCAATTCTGATCGTGTGAATAGAATTCACAGAGCAAGAGATGACAGTGGCTAGAATGAGGCAGAGAGATCAAATGCATTTATTGGTGAAGCACTGGTTGATGGTGGGGCCATGCAATGGAAGTTCCATGATGCACTTGATGGACTGACACAAGATGAAATTGCAGCACTCTCACTTGATGATATCAAGAAACGCGAGGAGCTGGCAATAGAACAAAATGCGTGGACCGTTGCCCAGAATGTGGCTGAAAGAATCAATCACGAGCCAGGTCCAATCATTTCTGACCCCACACAAGAATGCACAGTTTTTCTTCAACACAGAACAACTACGCCAGTTTGTTTCGGCACCAGATTCAAAGAAGAAAGACATACCAGGATCTGCATACTTTAAGAAAATAAATACGTTTATGGAAGGACATGTACAGGTGGGAGAGCTCTACTTGAAATATATAAAAGGTGACTGCCAGAACACAAACAAAACGGCCTCTGTGAGTTTTGTGCTAAAATTCCCTGTTCAGCTCCAGGCTTGGAAAGAGTTCCAAGGCCAATGCCAGATCAGAAAGCTCTACCAGAATTGTGTTACTTGCCCTTTGACAAGACCCCTACTGTTACTTCAAGTGGTTCTCAAAGGGATGTAGATGATTATCAGCCAAGAGCACAAATTAAAAAGAAAGTTGAAGATGGGACACTTACATTGGATGACGCAGAGTCTATTGGAATGTTTTCAAAAAGATTTGCTGTGGAGGAAAGTCTAACAAGAAAGTACCTGGAACATCTTGAATACATACGATTGAAAAAAGAAAAGCGGTCCGAAGAAAGAAAGCGAAAAAAACAAGAGGAAGTCATGAGAACCTATGATGACTTTGATTGGGTAGAGATGTTCCACAAGGGAACACTAGCAAAACTAACTGTCCCTGCTCTAAATTTATTCCTTGATAGGTATCATCTGGCCCATGGTAAGATAAAAAAAGCGGAGAAAGTAAATACAATCAATGCATGGTTAGCAAATTCATAATACCACAAGATACAACATAGTGGAATTTGTGATGAAGATAACGAAGCTAAAGATGATGATGGTGATCCTGCTGAATCAATGGACAGTGATGTCTCTGATGATGAGGAGGATGTAATTTTACTTGAGGTTGGTGAGCCCAGTGACGACGATGGAAGTGACTCAGAGAATGACGAGATATTACAGCCTCGTAACTCCAAAACTGGAAGGCCATGTACAACATATTTGATCCGTCATTTCTATGGAGACTCTGATTGATACCATGGTATTTTATCTATTGTTTAGCTAAAATAATGGACAGGTATTTCTTTTTGTTAAAGTTGATTGGCATACTTTAGGTGATTTTGATCATGTCATCAGAGCCCTTGCTCTCATTTGACAGCAACAGAGATGCATGGCATATATGCAAACTACTTAGTACAAATTAGTCTAATTTTCAACAAGTCATGACAACAGCTTTAGTCTGCTTTCACTGTCGCTTGAAGCTTTGCTATGGCTGCCTTTTTAGCAGAGCTCTAGCGGGCTGAAGGCCTGCTCACGGAGCTCTATACTCATAGAACCATGCCCGTCAATTTTCATGGTCATGGTCACGGAATGTTTCCTGGGCACGTACAACATCGTGCAGGGTTAGCTTGTGGGCACGTACAATGTTCAACAAGTCATGACAACAGCTTTAGTCTGCTTTCACTGTCGCTTGAATCTTTGCTATGGCTGCCTTTTTAGCGGAGCTCTAGCGGGCTGAAGGCCTGTTCATGGAGCTCTATACTCATAGAACCATGCCCGTCAATTTTCATGGTCATGGTCACCGAATGTTTTTGGGCACGTACAACATCGTGCAGGGTTAGCTTGTGGGCACGTACAATGTTGCGCACTGGGTTAGCTTGCAGATGCGTACGACGTTGCCCAACATGATAGGACGTGGCCAAACTCCAGGATTTTACGTAGGACTTTCGAAACCAAAATAAGGCGTCATTTTTCGTGCACTTCCCACGTCTACACAGCCGATGTAACGTCAGCTACAGTAAACACTTTTGTTGTGTTTAGCAGAGAAAACGGTTTGCAAAACTGGTACTTTGTATTTTGTACAATGTACAATGCTTGTAAAGATTATGGCCTGGCTTCGCCATGGAGCAAGTGTTTACATAATTTTATAATAAATTATACTTTTTTTACCCATGCTCATGAATGCCAAAAATATGTTTGGAATGTTAATAATTATTGTCTTATGGCCAATCAGATTCAAGAACAAGTAGACGAAAACAAAGCTGACAACTGTTGAGTTTTTGTGCAACTTCACTGACCAATCGGTGAATTTGCTGTCAGTTTGTGTGTCATTCATGGTGGAGTGGAACGTTTTGTTCCTGACACTGACCAAGTGTGGCACGAATTTGGATGTAGTTGAAAGCGTAGCATTTTTCGTAGTGCACTACCATGCTTCGTGTCGCTGCAGTGATTTTTTTTGCCAATAAAGAACAAAGCTTCAAATTGGGCTTTCGCAGTTGCAGGATATTTTTTGCAAAGAGTTGGCCTTGCAGGATATATTTTTTTAAAGATCACCTAAACACCCCCCTCCCCTCCGCAACCTAATGGTTTGCCCCTAACGTACTTGTTCTACAGATCTGATTGCTGGCAGTGTGTCAGTCACAAGGGAGAGAACGTTTCATTCCACCATGAATGACACAAACTGACAGCAAACTCACCCATTGGTCAGTAAGGTTGCACAAATACTCACGTGATTTTGACTGACACACTTCAGTCATGACTGATCATGACACACCGACCGCTCCAAATATGCTCCGATTTGGCTCTAAACGCCCTGATTGCAAGTTGATGGATATTTGCGTGTTTGAGAACTATTTCGGGACAGCGTTTGATTTCAATGCTCACTGCAAATATTTTGGCGGTCGATCTGGATAGCCGGATGGTTTAAAAAACATTGTTTGTGCAGTATGGGTTCTGATACTATCAAAAACCAAACTTGTGCCTACAATTCTACCACATAAAAATAATTATGGAATATTATTGAACTTTGCACGTGCACTCTTGGCTCAGCAAGTACAGGATTTTTTCAGTTTGCTATATCACGACGAGGTTGCTACAACATAATTGCAAAACAAATCATTTATGATAGTTTTAAATAGCACAAGACCTGAAATGGACAGCGGAACCGACTTTGTTGTAACGCGTAACGCAAGGAAACTTTGTCAACTTTTCTAAGGTGAGCTCATTTCATTTCTGTTAATAAACCTAGCTTAGCAACACATTTAACATTTGTGGTGGTGTTTTATAACTTTCACTGCTGTTTTGAATTCATTTTATGCCTTCAAAAGTCACCAGTTTTGTTCCCGCGAAAACACAACTTTGGCGCTAAATAAAACTTGACCTGCAAGACGACACAAGTGCGTCCGTGCCTTTTCTCAATCGTGATTTTCGCTTTTCGCACCTTTGTTTTTAAAATCTTCAGCACTTTTATTACGACTGTTTAATCCAGTCCGCAAGCTTCACGCGAGTCGGAACTGATTTCACTTTCGCCACGGTAAAAGAGGTTTATTATAAAGCAATTTAATTCATTTGACCTAGTTTATCTCGCTGGAGTTTCGGAAGTCTACAGGTAAAATTGTTGTGCGGTTGACTAGAACTAGCCCGCCAATCGCATCATATGGCAGTCTCAGGATTATAGTAGCTTTGTTTACCATAGGCTTTTAGTCTAATTAGTATAAATACCATTATTTCAAAGTGTCCTCGTGGTCTTAAAACCAACTGGCCGCACAATTTTTTTTCATGATATTTAAGATTAAGTCTTTATTGTTCTATGGCTTCAAGGAAATCGCTGAACGACGATCCACTTTTGGTTTAAAGGAATTTCTGTGAACCCATTTTTCCTGTTTTATTACAAGCTGTGAAAGTGGGTTAATAGAAGTTAATGTTAAACCACTTGGAACAACGATATGGAAACTTTTATAACGTTGTTCAGTAATAATAACTGGACTTGTACCTGTCAAACAACAGTAGAATTTAGCTCTGCATCAAATTTTAAGTGTTGTGAGAAGTTGCCAAAGTTAGGGAAATTTTGCATTTTTCAGACTAAAAAAATATCAAATTTGGTCCCCCAGGGGACCCCCCTGTAAATTGCTGAAGACAACATTTTGAGACCAAACGAAATGTATTTTTATAGTTACTAGACAAAGTGTAATTCACATGCAAGAATTGAAGAAAATCTGTTTCATGACCAATTTTGGTCACTTAATTGTGTTCAGTTAATTACTAAGCTTTTAAGCAGAAGTTTTAGGACATTTTCTTGCTGCAATTCAGTAGTACCGCAAGTTACGCTAAATTTGGTCGAGTTTTGCATCGAGTTTTGCAACTCTTTTCCCGTAGTTTCAATTTTCTGCCTTATCTGCTTATTACGCAGGAATAACCTGCTTATTAAATAAAAGTGACACCATTTCTTGTCTTTCTTGTTTAATAAGCAGAAAGTCCGCAAATTCTTGGTTCCCTTATCTTGACAGTGTTTCTCAAGAGTTCATATTTTAGTTTGTAAAAAATTCGAGAATTCGAGAAAGAAAACGAGTTTCTGTAATGCCACTGTTTTTACATTAGGTAATTCAATCAAATAAATTACGGTAAACTTTTTCGCTATTTTATGTCTTCAAAGTGCTGTCACGGAATTCTGTCCTGAATTTGCATACAACGATAATTTTGCTTGTCGGATCAAATTCCAAACAAGTCCTTTTATTCGTAAAGCTAAGAGCCTTTCCAAACAATCAAACAGTTATACTTTTCTATTAGAAAACCTGTTTCCCAAAATAACGCGAAAAATGAAAATGTTTTGACCACGATTAAACTTTGTGTACGAATCCATTGAATATGACCTCTTTGTTCGACCAAGCTTATTTTAACTGTGTCACGCACCCCTTCCCTCTCAAAGAATTTTGCGTGACATGTAAGTCTTGTTTTGTTTACATATTATCAGATATCATTTATTACAACTGAATTTACAACTGAATTTAAACACGTTTTATAAGCATTTCTCTAAAACTAGCGACAACACAAAGAAAAATTCAATCACAAATTGATATCAACATAAATTCCCATCGAAAAATGTAATTTCTTTTCCGGTGAAGTCCAAATGCCAGTGGCTTGACTCGGCTATTTTGAAAACAAGAACGTGATTACGGGCATGCCGAAAATCACGAGGTCGCATGTCAACCAATCAGACCAGTGAAAGTCCTCCCGCGGGGATACGGGAAACTTTTAAAAAACAAGGCAATTTGTGACTACAAAAAGCGGGACGAAAGCTAAAAAAAGAAAAAAAGGAAACCTTACCGAAACCTTGACTCATGCCGCTATGCGCATGAGTAATAACCCGATTCCAAAAACAATCTGACTGTCCAAAAACAATCTGACCCCTGTCCAGAAATATGGCGCATGCTGTCCAAGCTGTTTTATAAACTTTTATCCCAGCCACTGTAGAGCTCTCGCTTATTTATACTGAAGCGAAATTCGCGTTGTACACTTCACCTTTAAATTTTCTGCTTCAATAGTTATTAAACAAAACTCAATCGCAAATGACATTGTAAAGACTGAAGGTTTCTTTTGGAAACTATTACTGCGCTTTTCAATGCGGAATTTAAAATTCAAATCTCCACCAACGGTTGCATTATTCCCTGCAGTCAATCATAATAGGCTGTTTTAGCAACAGGACGGGACGTGACGGGACGTCAGGTGAGGATGTCGCGCTCGGTTAAAGGGACTGGAAACTAGCAGTTTTGGAACGTCCTCATTTTGTCAAGTCATGTTGAGGACGTGAGATCAGCCATTTTGCCGTCGGCGAGAGAACGTCGAAGAAAAAGCTAGGTAAGAGGCTTTAAATTAACTTCCTAACAAATAATTTCGATTTGTTTAGCTTGCATGATCTCGGGGAAGTCTAACAGTAGTATTTTTCTCGGTTTTGTTCGTTTAAAATCACCAAAACATTTTATCACAACAAAGCATATTTTTCGGTGCTCCAGTGAAGCTTACAGTGTACAAGTGTTTCCTCGCCGTCAATTTTTTAGCAGGCTTTTATGCTAACGAATTGCAGTATCTTTCGTATTTCGGGTTGGAAATGGCTGATGCACATAAGAAGTAAGTAAATTCGAATTTTAAAATGTTTATTCATAACTTGGAGAACCAGTTACAACTTACCACATTGTAAGACATAAGCTTACTGCTCGTTACCAGAAATCTTAAATTTTTTTAAGCTTATAGAACTGAAGTTTGTTACATAAGTACCGTATATAGAACACGGCTTTGGATCTGAAAGCCGTAAATGATGCACATGGCTGGAAAATTGTTAAATATTAACTTTCACGTTTATCAGGTAGTTTTTTTTACCAAATTGCAAAAAATATAAGTAAGCTTGACTGAAGAAAAATGGTTTAATAAGTTTAAGGGTATTGACATGCGAGTTGTATTCGGTGTTGGTTTGTGTTTGTTCGCTCGCATTTTACGTGCTAAAAGCTACCACACTTTCAATACATCTAAAAATCAAACATAAATGCGAAAACTGTATAGAATTGGATTTTGCCAATTACCCTGGCATGTTATTGCTTGATTATTTTGTCAAAGTGAAACTAAAGTAAGCTATTTTTCCTTGCACAGACCTGTGATGAATTGAACAGAGGAGAAAGACGTTATGTTGTTAAAGGAAATGGGAGGACAAGGAATTTTTCAGTACAAAGCTGGAAGTCGGGAAAGAGGTGGCGTTTGGCAAGTAATTGCAAACAACTTAAACTGCCGCAAGGATCTATTTGACGCAGTGGCTGCCAGGGGCGTGAGAGAGAGATTTCTTAGTACTTTGCTCTCAAAGAGGTACAAGGCAAGGATGACTGAAGAGCTGAAAGGCTCAGGGCTTGGAGGCGGAGAACTAACTGAATATGAAATGTTAATGGAAGAACTCATAAGCTTGAGTGAAGAGTTTGACAGAAAAACAGAAACGGAAGTGGAGAACGCAAAGAAAAGTGTAAATGCTGAACGAGAAAAGGCCTTAGAAATAAGAAAACAGGCTATGGCGACCATGGCTGAAAGCAAGAAATGCGGACAAGCCGAAGTAGAAGAGGAAGACAAGGAAAAAAGAAGAGAAAATCTGGAGTGGACACTATGTCTTGGCTGGCTGAAAAAACTGAACTGGATGCAAAATTAAAAGAGAAAGAGATGGAAGAACAGAAGGAACAAAGAGAGAAGAGAAAGAAATGAGCAGATGGGTCTACTTCAAAAGCAACTCCAAATGCAGATAGAAAGTCAACAGCAACAACAGCAGCAACAGAACATGATACAACAGCAACTCATGGCCATGATGCAGCAGCAGCAACAGCAAATGCAGCTTATGTTTGGACAAGTCTTTAAAGACAAGCAGTGATATTGTTTGGTGAAACTGTTTTTTAATCTGCAACTTTTAATCAACGTTTGATCAATACATTCCATGTTTCAGTCCCTTTAATTTTCAGGCAGATGTTATGTAAATTTAAAATTAAAAGTTAATTTATTTAGTAAACGAGGTTGTTGTTATGAAATGCATAATGTATCGGCTCAATTACTTTTCCGTGTAAATTACCAGAAATAGTCTTGGAGATTAGGAGGATCAAAATTGAAATATTCAGACACAATATTCCCATAGATGCATGTATCGGCATTCTGGAGAATACCGCAAACTAGGTATATTTTCCCCACTGGATTTAGGCCAACTTTAAGCTGCTTTTTAAAGTCAACAAACTTGTAATAGTTTTGAATGTTTCCGAATATCCACTCTACAGATATCCTGACTTCACTCATTGCTTCTAATCATTGAATCTCTGCATTTGAGGCGTCAAATGTGCATCTCTAAATGGAGCTTGCAAATGAATTCCTAGGGGGTAAGCTGGGTCCCCATACAAGCGTAAGGGTTGACCATGATCCCAAGCAACCCTTTGCAGTTCCCTTAACATTCCTGATTCGTGTAGGATCGTGCTATCGTGTCTTCGTCCTTCAAATGGCCCAGCTAAATTAGTGATAAGGCCATTTGGGGTCACAATGCTTTGAAATTTTATAGCATGGACACGTTCGTGTCCATTGTATACAGCTATTTCAATTTAGGTTGTCGGATAAGAGCTTCAAGCGCACAACGAGAGTAGTAATGAAATTGTCCCTTCTAGGGCATTTTCCTTGGTACTTTTTTCTCATATTTTTATATTTATTTCTGAGATCCAAAATTTTTAAAATTTTTCAACCCATAATTCCTATCATTTTCTTGCGAATCCCCGTCATTTTTTTTAGATTTTAAAGGGAGATCAAGACCTGATTATTCCCGAGATCTTTTTGTATTATTAGCAAAATTTACGAGTAAATTTCAGTTTTTTTAAAGGTAAATAAACATAAATTATACGGCAGATCTTGATTGTTGGTTCACTTTCTGTTTATTCAAGTGAAATTCAAATCATAGTAATTTTCATCACGTAAATAAAGGGGTTTACTCCATACTCTTTTGTCTTAGTGTAAAGTTAAACACAACTTTTCCTTAAAATAGTCAAAAGGTCTTTATAACACAGAATTAAAGGGGGCTACATTCGACACTCTTTTGTGTTTAGTATATAGCTATACGGTAATAAAGGAGTTTGCTCAATACTCTTTAGTGTTACGTTTTATACTTCAAATAAATTAAATAAATGTAATAAATTAAAAAAAAATCAAGAAATATAATAAAATCTTGAAATGCTTTAAATTCTAAAAAATTATGAGCTCGCCCTTCGGGCTCGCGGGATTCGCAAGAAAATGATAGGAATTATGGGTTGAAAAATTTTAAAAATTTTGGATCTCAGAAATAAATATAAAAATATGAGAAAAAAGTACCAAGGAAAATGCCCTAGAAGGGACAATTTCATAACTACTAAATGGGGCTTTTGGATATAAGTTTTTTGGGTGATTTAAGTTGAAGGTAGAAAATAAAAAAAACAATTTTTAAAATAATAAAGGTTTAAAGAAATGAAATATTAATATGTATAAGATTATGAACGCAAAGCCAAACACAAACCAAATCATAAAGAAAAACCAAAAGAAAAACCAGAATCCTAAAAAAATGGATTCAAGGGATATTCTACAAGAAAGATTTCACGCTATTGACTCCTTGTTTGTAGAAGTTTTGGAAAAATTAAAAAAATCTCTAAATTTAGAAAATAAAAAAGAAAGGAAAACAGCAAAAAAAGAATTGAAAGAAATTATTATAAATATAAATTCAAAACTGGATCATATTCCAGTTTTGAATTTATATTATAATATGCCTGAAGATATGGAAGATTTAGTAACTTTTGTAATATTTCATTGTTCAGGTGAATTATTCAAATATTTTATAAATATTGGAGAAGGAAGTATGACAGTTTTTGAAAATTCAAATGGATATCCAACTTGTAATGAGAAAAAAATTGTTAAGAAATTATTGAATAAATTTTATAAAAAGATTGTGATAAAAAGTGAAGATCAAGATGAAAATAGAGATAATGATGAAGATTATGGAAATTATTATCTTGATACAGAAGAAGTATTTGATTATATTTATGGATAAATTTTAGCCCCAAAATGGGGCTTTTTTTTATGCTGAAATTTATAACTTTTGCGGAAAAAAAAAATAAAGTTAAAAAAATATTTATATATAATAAAAAGGATGTCTTCATCTGATTTAATGAATCTTTCATATAAAGAATTACAGAAGATAGAAAGAGAAAAAAAAGAAATATTGAAAAAGAAGTATTCTGATTTACAAAATAAAAAGAAACAAGAAGTGATTGATAGAATTAATAGAATAGAAAAAAATATAAAAAAGATTGATAATGTTGAAACAAAAAAGAAGTCAATAAAATCTCTTAAAAGAAAAGTAAAGAAGAAATTAAAAGTAGTTAAATCAAAGAAAAAGAAAATACAAAAAATTAAATCAAAAAAAACATTTGATGAATATTTTAAAGAATGTATAAAAAATAGAAAAATTCCAGAAGATACACCAAAATATTTAAAGAAAGCACTTGAAAGAGCAATGAAAGAATACCACGTTGGAATTAAATTTGAAAAATCTGCTCTTGATAATTTTGCTGAAAAATATGTAATTGAAGGAAAACCAAAAATCTTTCCTAAAGATTATTTTAAAGAAAAAGCTTCACAATTAAAAGAATTTCTTAAAAATCATAGAAATATTAAAGTTAGATTTATATTAGTTTGTTTAATGGAAAGAATGGAGCATGAAGATAAAATTAGAGATAAAGCTTATTTTCATTCTGAAACACATATTAATCTTGAAGGTATAGATGTTAAAGAGATTTTAACTAAAATAATTCTAGAAATTCTTAGTAAAATTTTAATTTATCAAAGAAATGGTTCAGGTTGGTATTTTAAAGAGATTTTATCATTAGAAATTCATACTATAAAATATAAACCTTTGAAAGGATCTTCATATATTAAACTTCCTGGTTTTATTTCAAGTAAAAAAGCTATAATAAATTTAGAAAATAAAAAAGATAATAAATGTTTCATGTGGTGTATTTTAAGATATTTACATCCACATGAAAAAGATCCTCAAAGAATTTCAAATTTAAAAAAATACAAAAACGATCTTAATTTTAAAGGTATAGATTTTCCATTTAAATTAACAGATATAAAAAGGTTTGAGAATCAAAACCCGAATCTCCCAGGAATTAATGTTTTTTCAATTAATGAATATAATAAATTTTATCCTTTAAGAATTAATGATAAAGATTGTATTAATTCAATAGATTTATTTCTTTATGAAGACACCGGAAAAAAACATTATACACTTATTAAAAATTTTTCAAGATTACAAGATTTTTCAAGTTCACAAGTTAGTAAAAATACTTCAATAAAAAAATATTTTTGTAAAAAATGTTTATCTCATTTTACAAAAGAGGATCTCCTAAAGAAACACATTATATTTTGTTCTAATAATGAGACAGCTGCAGTAAAAATGCCTCCTAAAAACTCATTTTTATCTTTTAAAAATTATAATAAAAAATTACCTTTACCATTTGTTATTTATGCTGATTTTGAATGTTTTACAAAACCAATGAATAATTGTGAACCGGATCCAAATTATTCTTATTCAATGGAATATCAAAAACATGAACCTTGTGGATTTTGTATTTATATTAAATCTTTTGATTTTGATGATAGAGTTGATAGAATATTTGAAACTAATCCAATTATTTATACAAAGAAAAAAGATGAAAATATTTCATTAGTTTTTGTAAAAGAATTAAAAAAAATTGCAAAACAAATTAATTTTAGTTTTTATAATTTCCCAAAAACGATGATATTTACAGACTCTGATAAAATAGAGTTTAATAAATCAACAAATTGTCATATTTGTGAAAAACCTTTTATTGAAGGAGACTTTAAGAATAAAAAAGTTAGAGATCATTGTCATTTTACTGGTAAGTTTAGAGGAGCTGCTCATAATAATTGTAATATTTATTGTAAAAAACCTAGAGTACTTCCTGTAATATTTCATAATCTTCAAGGTTATGATTCACATCTTTTTATTAAAGAATTAGCAAAAATGAAAGGAGATTTAACTTTTATTCCTAAAACAGAAGAGAAATATATATCATTTTCTAAGAAAATTAAAGTAGCTGAATTTATGAGAGAAGATGAAAAAATTACAATTAATTTTGAATTACGTTCTATTGATTCATTTAAATTTTTATTAACTTCTTTATCAAATCTTGTAAATAATTTGCAACCTGATGATTTTTATTCTATAAAAAGTTATTATGATAAAAATATAGAATTATTAACAAGAAAAGGAGTATATCCTTATGATTATGTAAATTCTTTAGAAAAATTCAAAGAAACACAATTACCTCCAAAAGAAGAATTTTATTCACAATTAAATAATGAAGATATATCTGATGAAGACTACACCCATGCACAAAAGGTTTGGTCACAATTTAATTGTAAAACTATTAAAGATTATCATGATTTATATCTTAAAACAGATGTATTACTTTTAGCTGATGTGTTTGAAAACTTTCGTAAAACTTGTTTGAAGTATTATAATTTAGATCCAGCTCATTATTATACATCTCCTGGATTAGCTTGGGATGCATGTCTTAAAGAAACAGAACAAAGACTTGAATTATTACATGATTATGATATGTTAATGATGTTTGATCAACGAATTAGAGGTGGTATAACTCATATATCAAAAAGATATTCAGAAGCAAACAATAAATATATGAAAAATTATAATCCTGATAAAGAATCAAAATTTATTACATATCTTGATGCTAATAATCTTTATGGTTGGTCAATGATACAAAAACTTCCAACTCATGGTTTTAAATGGATGAAAAATCTTACAAAAGAAAATGTAATTGAAATATTAGAAAAGAAAATTACAAATAATGGTTATATATTTGAAGTGGATCTTAAATATCCAAAAAAACTATGGAAAGAACATAATGATTATCCACTTGCTACAGAAAGATTAAAGTTTGGTTCGGTAGAGAAACTTGTTGGATCTTTTTACCGTAAAAAGAATTATATAATACATTATAGAAATCTTAGACAATGTTTAGAATTAGGACTTGAACTTGAAAAAGTACACAGAGGAATATCATTTTATCAATCTGAATGGATGAAACCTTATATTGAAAAAAATACAGAATTAAGAAAACAATCTAAAAACTCTTTTGAAAAAGATTTTTTTAAATTAATGAATAATTCTGTATTTGGTAAAACAATTGAAAATATAAGAAAAAGACAAAATATACAATTAGTAAATAATAAGAAAAAGGCTATTAATTTGTCATCAAAACCTAATTTTGATCGATTAACAATATTTGATCAAAAATTAATTGCAGTTCATTTGAAAAAGACAGAAATATATTTCAATAAACCGATTTATGTGGGTCAAGCTGTTCTTGATTTGTCAAAATTTCATATGTATGATTTTCATTATAATTATATTAGAGAGAAGTATTCCAATAAAGCTGAATTATTATTCACAGATACAGATTCATTAATGTATGAAATTCATACAGATGATTTTTATTATGATATAAGAAAAGACATCAAAAAAAAGTTTGATACAAGTGATTATCCAGAAAATCATAAATCTGGAATAAAAACTGGAATTAATAAGAAAGTAATAGGAATGTTTAAAGATGAAGCTTGTGGAAAACAAATTACACATTTTGTTGGTCTAAAACCTAAGCTTTATTCTTTTAAAGTTGAAGACATTGAAGTAAAGAAATGTAAAGGAATTAAGAAAAATGTTATTAAAAGGGAAATAACATTTGAAGATTTCAAGAAATGTTTATTCTCAGAAAAAGAAGAAATGAGAACAATGAATATAATCAGAAGTAAAGAACATAAAATTTACTCGATGAAAATGAATAAAGTAGCATTATCTGCAAATGATGATAAAAGGTTAATTTGTAAAAATAAAATTAATACTTTAGCTTTGAGAAATTAAAAAAATAATATAAAATAAAATGATTAATTTCACAAAAAAAGATATTTTATTAATATATTTAAGAAGACTTTTTTTAATAGAAGATTTTGATGAAGAAATTAGATATAAAAGGTATAAGAGAGAAAGATTTTATAAAAGAGAAAATTTAAAAAATTTAAAAAAAATAAAAGATTAAAAAATGTATACAGAAGAAGAAATTATAATATCGTAATTTTAATTGAGTTTTGAAATTAAGTTGTAGCGGAAAAAAAATAATAATTTAAAAAAAAAATATTTATATAAAATAAAAATGAATTCTTCGCAAAGCAAATCTATTAATACGCAATACAAAGCAATTCCTATCACTCTTTTTGGTGTAACATATTTTGATAAAATATTATATGGTAAAATGTTTATGATTGATAATCATTTTTATAATTTATATAGGAATTATCAAAAATTTTATGATATAAAAAAGAGAGAAATTGAAGATTTTTTTGAAGAAAATAAGAAAATAAAATGAAAGAAATAGTTTCAAAATATCAAGAAAGTAATAAATTTTATAGAGAAAAAATAAATATTTGAAAAAAATAAGAAAAGAAATAAATTATATGAAAAAATATTTAATGAAAAAAGAGTATAAAAGAAAACTTATATATAAATATATTTATAAAGGATATGAAGTTTCTTGGAAAAAAGAAAGTTATGATAGGAAATTTAAAATTCTTAATTTTGCAAGATTGGAATCTTATATTTATAGATCTTTTTTATATGATTTTGAAAGTCTAGAAATAATAAAATTTTTTAATAATAAAATGAATATTTTAGATTTTAGAGATATAGAAGAATTAAGAAAAATTAGAGATTTTTTTTCATTAAAAAGAGAACAAAAAGAATTATATGAAGAATTACGAAATTTAATTAATGAATTTGATTGTTATTTTAAATATTATTTAAATTATTAACCTTTTTAAAACATAAAACTTTTTAAAACATTAAAACAACCTTTTTAAAAAAAAATTAAAAAAAAAATATTTATATATAATAAAATGCAACTTACCAATTACGAAAACATTTCTAAAGAAAATCTTATTTTTAACGAAGCCAAACAATATAAAGTCAAGAATTCCAAAATGAAATATAACCGTATTAAAATCGAAACAACTTATCCTAATGGTAAACAAGGTCCTCTTATAATTGAAACACCTTTACTTTTTAGTTTTGGTGTATCTGAAAGAAAGAATCAAGAATCACAAGAATTAGTTGGATATACAATTCCTGTTTGTTTATGGGAAAAAGATAAAGATCCAACAGAAGAGGAAAATGACTTTTTTAATGCAATAAAAAATATTCAACAACTTTGTCATAATCATCTTGAAGATACATTTGGTGTTGAAGATTCTCAAAAATTATCTCATATTTTATATTACAAAAATAAAGAAATTACTGATAAAAAAGGAAGAACTAAAAAAGTAATTGATGATAGTGTTTCACCAGTTTTATATGCAAAACTTATATATTCAGAAAAATCTAATAAAATTCTATCTTTGTTTAAAACAAAAGGAAATAAAAATGTTGATCCATTTGAATATCTTAATCAATATTGTAAAGTGAAATTAGCTTTGATAATTGAGAGTATTTATATTTCCAAATTAGTAAAATCTATTCAAGTTAAAGTTCATGAAGTTTATGTTAGACCATTAAAACCAAGAGAATCATTATTAATGATTAAAGAAGAAAGTGATGACGAAGTCGATGAAGAAAATGAAGGAGGTGATTCACAGGATTTGTTTTAAACTGAAATAAAGTATTTTGCCCTTTTAAGGGCTTTTTTTTATGTCGCTTGAAACAATTTTTAATACTATAATAGTATTAAAAATCTTTTAAATCACTCAAAGGAATCCACGAATTAAACTTGTCAGGATATCCACTCCATTTAACTAAAGCTAACTTTTTCTTGGTGTCTCGTTTCAATACTTTCTCAATTCTATATATTTCTTGTTTTGCTTTATGTAACTCTTTTTCATAAAAAGATCCTTTTACTTCTTCACCCATTAAATCAACAATTTTATAGGTAATAGGTTTTGTATTTAATATTTCATTAACCACAAATATTTCCTCTGTCCAGTTTGGAGTATATCCTTTATCAAATACAGGTCTCTTATATTTTGATATACGAACGAAATCTCCAACCTTAAATTTTATTTTTCCAGGTTTCAAATAAATTAAATCTGAATATAAATTAGCATAAACTTTTTCTTCGTTTTCTTTTTTACTAGCTTGAATTGGAGTCATTTTAATACTAGAATGTCTTGTTTTATTATAATCATTAACTAATTTATCAAGGATGTTCCAATAAACAGTATTGTTATTTACACTAAACATCTTAAACATTCTGGTTTTCATTGTTTTATTCCATCTCTCAACAATGCTTGATTTCTCTTCATTCTCTGTATGATATAATTTGATTTTATTCTTTTCAAGGAGGTCCTTAAAATGTTTACTGATAAATTCAGAACCTTTATCTGTCCAAAGCATTTTTGGTTTACGTTTACTTTTTTTAAATATATCATCAAATGCTTTACTAACACTTTCAGTCTTTTTGTTTTTCAATGGTTCAATCCATCCATATTTACTAAAAATATCTATTACCATCAGTAAATAATTTATTCCTTTATTCCATTTACTAAACTTTTGCATTTCAACCAAATCTGCAGCCCAGATTTCATCAATCCCATTTGATATTACAGTTCTCTTTGAAAAATTTCTAGTGATTGGTTTATGTAATTCATCGGCTAATTGTTGAGTCCAATCACTATTATTACTCAACGCCGCTTTACGTTTTTTGTCTTCTTTGGTAAACCCAAACCAAGTTTTTGTTTAGCATTTACAATAAATCTCGCTGTTTGTCCCCATTTCGGTATTTCACCATATGGAATCTGATCTAAAGATTTAACCATTTGCCTATCACATTCATTCTTATTTTTTCCCATATCATAACATATATCATGATAAGCAGCAATTTCATCTACTTTATTATATGGTTTAACCATCCATTCTAATACTTCACCTGTTTCAGGATCATATCTTAATTGTTCATTCAAAGGGTTATACGGTCCCATATACTTGTATTCTCCAGGAGTCCAACCACCTTTTGGTTTTGGCAATTTTCCAATGAGGCTATGAATATCTACACTACCTCCTTGAAAGTCTAAATCTTTTCTATTTGTTTTATATTTTAATTTTGGTCTTATTTTAGTACTTAGTTGATCCATCATATCTGAAGTTGTTTTTTGTAAAAATGGTTTTGCGTGGTCTAAAGCATAATCTAATGCTTTTTTTTGCATGTTTTTATTTCTCATTAATTCACTTGCTCCATATCGTCCCATTTCAACTGTTTTTTTACCTAACCAAGGTAAAGCATGAGTTAAACCTGTTAATGCTAATTCACCAAAGCCTTCTCCTTCTTGTGTTTGTGAAGAAGAAGGCTTTATTAGTTTCCCTGTTTCTTAACAAAACGTGTTTTTTTTATTCCACAAGAAGCACATTTACAGAAAAACATTAATCTTCCATTTTTTGTTGTTTTATATCCACTAGGTTCTACACAATCAGTTTGTTTTTTTTCTTTCACACAATAAGATTTCATTTTATTATTAAGATTATATAAATATAAAATAAAAAATAAAAAATGGAAGAAAGTAGTAGATCTGTATTTATAGAGAATGAAATAAAAAACTTGAATGAAATGATAGAATGCATATTTGATAATATTGTTTATACTAATTTTAATGAAGATAAAAGATTATTAAAGATAATTACTTTAGTTTTGAATATAAAGAGAAAACTTAGAAAATTAAAAGGATTGATAAAGGGAAGTATATATATTTGATTTTTTTATAACAATGATTGTTATAAAAAAAAGATTTATTCAAAGTATTTTTTAATAAATCTTTCATTAAACATAGTATCACTTAAACTGAATGGTTTTAATATATCATAAAAATCTTTTTTCATTGACCATTGATGAAGAAAATAAAGACAATAATAACCACAAAGAACACTTTTAATATTTTGATATTGACTTGAGTTGTAAATTATTGGTTTATCATTACTTTTTTTAAATTCTTCAGGGGGTCCCATTCCAAAACTATCAAAATACCATATAAATTTATTATCATGACTTTTCACACAACAAACCCAATGAGTTCCAACGTTTTCATATGAATCAAGATTTATTATACATGGACTATGATTAATAGACATTTTTTCATCTCTTGAAAATATACCTTTGAAATTTGGAATTTTTAAGTATTTTATCCATTTCATTAAATCAATATTACTTAATGGTTTGTTTATGAATTTTGGTTTTATAATATTGTTCCGAGAATTGGAATGCTGTTGAATGGACTGTCCTTCCCTAATAAAAGACCTTTTCCTTTTTTCGTAGTTTTTTTTTGACTTTTTTTTTCCCATACCAAAAGTATTTTTTCCCCATTGACCTATAAAAGGTGGAGGAGGCTCATACATTCCTAATCTTGGTGCTCCTTTTCCTTTTGGTCTACCTACTCTTGGTGCTCCTTTTCCAGTAATTTTTTTAAAAGCCTCAATAGCAAGAGGTATACCAATACTAGCTAGTAATGTACCTAATAATCCACCAGATTGTTTTTTAGTTGGTTTTATCACTAATTTACCTCCAGATTGAAGAGCGTTTAATATGTCTTGTTTTTGTTTATTTGTAAGTAGATTTTTATTATCAATGAGTTTTTGAATTTTATCTTGTGGTATTAAAAACCCACCTATTTGACCATTACCACTTATCTTTTTAACAATTTGACTTGCTCCTTCACTTGCTAAACCAGCAAGAGCAGATAATCCAAGTGTTTTAGCTAAAGTTGGTGCAACAGCACGGGCTAATGGAATAATACTACTAAATAAACTTCCTCCCTGTTTCATTACTTTTCTAATTTGTGTTTTTGATATCTTGATGTCTGTTCCTTTTCCTAATGATTTAGCTTTTTTAATTTTGTTAATTTGATTAGTTGTTAATAGTAATTCATCATTACCACTTGTTTGATTATTTTTCAATCTGATTGTTAAAGGAGTGTTTGTTTTATATGCTTTTGCAAGTTTCTTTTTTTGATTGTCAGATAAATTTATTTTGTATGGATGATAAGTTGTCATTTTAATTTTATTATTAGAATATATAATTTTTATAATTTTTATAATTTTTATACAATTACTAATTCATTTCCAATTTTATCAATTTTCACCATTTCTTCATATAAAACTATAGCATGTACATTAAAGTTAGCAGTTGCATTTCTGCTTAATGTATATCTGAATATTAATTGTTTAGGATCTCTAGTGATTTTTTCTGCTTGATATGTAAGATTAAAATATATCAAACCATATAGAGAATTATAATTAGCTAAATTAAGTTGTGTTCCTGTATTATAATCATTTTTCCTCATTGCGTATGACATGACATCATTGAATATTCTTACTTTACCTTCACTATCATATTCTGTTTCTGGATAAAATACTCCATTTCCATATTCCAATCTACAGTTTTGTAAGTGAGAATTATTATCAGCTGCATTCAATTTGTAAGTATCCATAAGATAAGGATTATCTTCAGCTTGTGCATCATTTATTCTTTTTAAGTAAATAAAAATATGTTTAATATTATCAATACTGCTTGATATTTGAAAAAATCCTGATGATTTTGTAGGAGCTGATGATTCATACATTTCCCTTAAATATTTCCATTTTGTTTCTTTCATGAATGAAGTAACAAATTTATCATATAAAGAGTCTTTTGGTGTTAATTTTGGTACCCAAAGTAAAAATTTTGTAACAACAACTCTTCCAGCATCAGTACCATTAGCCATGTAAATTAATTCATCATCATTTTGAAGTTCTATATTGAATTGTAATTGCATAGGTACAAGCATTTTATCTTCAAGTTCTTCAAAGAAAGAGTATCTATTTAATGGTATAATAGTATTAATAGTTTTATCGAGTTGATTATTATCATCTAGTACACTTCGAGTTTGTGTTCGTCTCATTTCAAACCCTGAATTACTATTAGCTGTTGTATTATCAGTATCCAAATACCAGAAACTGTTTTTAGCTACTGATCTGCTATAATCATCAGAATATTCTAACAAATTTTTAACAAAAGTAACTTTATGTAAATTATTAGTATCATAAATTATTTTACCTGCAGATTTAAGCATGATATGATTAATTAAACTATGTGAACCATTTAAAACTGTAATTCTATCAGCAGTTTTATAACCAATACCATTTGCTATTTTTTCTAACTGAAAATCTACTTCAAAATATGCATTATACCAATCGTAAAATGCTGATCTATCATTAATTGTGAATTTATAACCAGTTTTATCTTGATGTTGAGTATTAGCTGGAATTCTAATCACATCATCTAATTGAAATCTTATCATTTCATTTCTTTGTAAATATTCACTTGATCTGAAAGCCATATTTTATTTTATAAGATTATATAATTTTTTATTTTTTTATTTTTATTCCATTACCAGATATTAATCTATTTAATATCATGTCAGTATTTTCTTCTTGTTTTTTAACTGTTTTTGGTGTTGTTTGTCTTGTTTGTTTTGTTATTTTAGGAGTGTTTATTCTCATATTACCTAATTTTTTCATTATTAAATCACCAGATTTTTCAGAAATCTTTTTACCTAATCTTTCTCCAGTATGAGAAATCCCTGCTTCTAATGCTTTTTTAGCTATAGGTTTAGCAAATTTTTTGAAAACAGTTGTCATAACACTTCTCATTGGTTTTAAAATATTATCAACAACCATACCATTACCTTTATGTTTATACATAAATCTACCTAATTTTGGATTATAAAAACGAGAAAATTCGTAAGATTTCATTTTTTTATTATTAGATTTATATTATTTTTTTCAACAATAATGAAAAAGATGTATCCGCTCCATTGAGGTCAATTAATCTTCTTTTTCCATCTGTAATATAAATTCTTATACTATTAATAGTATTTTTATTTACTGGATTATAAGTAATTCTTTTTGGTTCAAGAGTAAAACTATATGATGGTCTTAAAACAGAAGTGGAAAAACTATAAATAATATCACTATCTTGACCATCTACAAGTGAATCATTAATTAAATCACAATGTATATTTAAAATATCTGTATCTTGACTTAAATTTGGAACTCTAGGACCTACATTTATTTTATCTTTTATAATTTTCTTATCAAATCCTAGTAATTCATAAAAATTACTTTTCGTAAAATCCAGTTGATAATTTTCTTTCAATCTTATTGTTACTCTAAAAGTTGTTTCATTGAAAATAATACTGATTGGAAATTCATCCTCTTTTCCAGATTCCTTTATAACAGTTTCTTGTTTAACATGTACGTTGATGTCTTCATAATTCCAAACCCCACCTGGAAAACTGATATCATGAAATGTTTTACCCTTATCAGAACTGTATTTGATTAATTGATTTTTATATCCAGCATTAATATTAAACCAAGTAAAACTCATATTAATAACTCGATTAAGACCAATAACATATTGTGAGTTATTGTCTAAAACAATTGGTTTACTAAATTTTGTTGTGAAATTTTCAGGTTTGTTGTTGTTTTTTGTTTTGACAGAATATGATGATAATACTATTTCTCTATCCATTTTATAATAATAATATATTATTATTTAAAATAATTTTTATAAATCTTTTCATGTTGAGATTTATTTATTACTTTTGTTTTCAAAAGGATGTCTAAAATTGCAATTCCAATATTATACATTTCAATATTTGTATTACCAGCTATAATAGAACCTACAATTAATTCAAGTTTTTTAAGAAGTTCTTTAGGATCATTGTAAAATGTTACATTTCCACCTTTTTTTATTTTAAGTCCTTTACCAGATTTTTTTAATTCATTTCTTCTTAGTGTAATTATAATACTTTCATTCTCTAACAATTCTCTTTGTTTTATAAGTTCTTTTTTATAAGAAGAATCATCTGTTTTATTTATTTCTTTTGTTAAATAAGCTTTATCTATTCCTAATTTTTTCACCATTTTATTATATTTTTCAAGTGCTTCTCCTTTTGATTCTTCAGTAATTTCTTCAATAATAGGTAAATTATATTTTTTAAATACTTCTTTTTCATTTAAAGCTTTTCTTTGTGTTTCTTCCAAATAATCACCAGGTGTATTTTGTGGAGAGTCTTCAGGTATTTGTTTTTCTTCTTGTGGTGAAACTTCATCACCAAAATCTTCTGGTATATCATAATTTTCTTCATCAATTAAACCTTCTAAATCCATTTCTTCAAAAACTCGATCTGGATCATCATCTACTTCTGGATAATAATCAATCTCTTTTTTATCTTTCATTTTCTTTTTTGATACTTTGCTTGTTGGTATTGGTAGTAAATTACTAACATTTACATCATCTAATTTTGATGTTATAGGTTTGAACATTTTTTCATAGCCTAATTGACTTGTTTCTTCGCCTAATTTTTTCTTTGTTATTCTATCATGAACAAAATTAATTTTATTTCCCAACTCAGATTTTTGTTTAGCAAGTTCTTTCCATTTCAATAAACTCATTTTTATTATTATGATTGTATTATTTTTTAAAATTATCTATATTTAAAATAAAATGAAAATACCAAACTATGATCTAAATGATGACTTAATTTCTAATTTTAAACAATTACATTCTTTCATGCCAAATCAAAATTTCAGAATGCTTATTTGTGGTCCTTCAGGTTCTGGAAAAACAAATGTTTTACTAGATATGATTCTTAGGTTATTATATTATGATAAAATATATTTATATGCTAAAAATTTAGAACAACCAAAATATAAGTATTTATTAAAAAAATTTAAAAAATCAATTAATAAAGAAGCAGGTTATGAAGTTATAGAACCTAGTAATGATGAAATTTTACCAGTTACTGAATTATCAGATGATAATCAAAAAGTAATCATATTTGATGATTTTGTTTGTGAAAAGAATCAAAAACCACTGATTGATTATTTTATTAATGGAAGGCATAAAAATTGTAGTGTTATTTATCTTTCACAAAGTTATTACAAAACACCAAAAGATATACGACTAAATTGTTCACATTTTTGTATTTATGAATTTCCAAGTAATAATGAAATTTCAATGATATGTCGTGAAAATAATGTTGAAAAAAAGAAATATAGATTAGCTACAAAAGATCCTTATTCTTTTTTATATATTGATAAACCAAAGAAAGAAATATTTAAAAATTTTAATGATATTATATAAATTTAAAATAAAAAAAATGAGTTACTCAAATGGTTTATTATCAGAATCTAGTAATTATAAAACAACTCAAGGAAAACCAGGATTACAAGGTGTCGGTTTTAAATTAACTTCTTCAGGCGATTATGATATTGAACAAAAACGATTAGTAAATCTTGGAGAAGGTATTAATTCTTCTGATGCTATAACTAAACATCAATTTGAAACTGGATTAGAATCAAAACCTAATCCTACTGAAGTTATTCTTGTTAATGGAGCAAATCATATGACTGGTCATTTTGATTTAGGTGGAAATAGAATCGTTCGTCCTGGAGGAATTGAAATGAATCGAAAATTAATTACAAATATGGATACAGATGAAAATAATGATTTATCAGCTGTAAATATGATTACTTTGAAGAAATATCATCCTAATGTACCTGCTCATACTCATGAAGTTACTAAAAATATAGATTTGAAAGAACTTTTTAATGTTATACAAAGTAAGCAACAAAGTTTTGGTTATTTAACACAAAATTATAACAATGTAATTTCTTATAATGATGCAAAGAATATTTTCTTATCACGTAAAGAAGTCTCTCCAATGGAAAATGATATTAATATCAATGATAATCGAATATATAATCTATCAAAATTACCTACATTTGATCATGAAGTACCGAATAAAGAATATGTTGATCAACAAGATAATAACTTAAACAATATGATAAGTGATTTAAACACAAGAAAATTGAGCAATCCTTCTGAAAAAGACCTTTTAATGCAAAGTCAAAAAATTAGGGGATTGTTAACAGATGAAAATGATCCAAATTCAGCAAGCAATGTTCAATATGTTAAAACAAAAACCAGTGAAAATACTACAAAAATAACTAAATTAGAACAAGATTATAAAGATTATGTTAATAAATCTCATATCTCTTCTACTTTTTACCAAAAAGATCAATTTAGATATTTAATGGAAAATGTTAATGAAAGTAGCAGTGAATATGGAATTACAGTATTTGGAATAAATGATTTTTCGGGGAGTCCTCATTTATTCAATAAAAAAGCATATGATTTTAAAATAAATAAAAGTTCAAGTGATAATAAATACTCAGGAAGACTTAGTTTTAATTTATATAAAATTCCTGAAGGAGAATATACTATTTGTATTGAATTTTTTCCACTTTCTATGACAAATGTGAGTGTTGATGTTGTAAGTACAAGTTTGAATATTAATCAACAATCAACAAAAAAGTTTTCTAATTATACAAGATCAATTATTCATTTACATAAATGGAAGATTTCCCCACCTGAGTATATTTATGTTGACATGAAATGTGATGGAATTTCATCTTCTCCTAATCAAGGACAAGGATATTTAATTATTTATGGTGTTAAAAATTACGTAGCAGACGTTGAATCAAGTGTTTATGATTCACCATTCAATTTTGAAAATAAGAAAATGGAGATGCAGACGGATATTGTTATGAATAATCATGATATTAGTATTAAAAATCCAACAAAAGATGATCAACCTGTTAGTTTAGCTTTTTTAAAATCGTTGAAACAATATTTTGTCATTACAAGTTATCATTCTAGTACTGATGGATTTTATGTAAAATTCAATTATGGAACAAATTCAATCGCTTTTCCATTTGATTGCACTTTAGAAACATTAAACTCTTTCGTTCTTAGCAGAGTAATTACAAACTCTGTTCGTTTTAATATAAAAATAAAAATAAAAATAATTGGTCAACCAGATAGAGAGAGAATTTTAACTTCTGATGATAATGTTGAACAAACTTTTACAAATATTAATCTACTATATAGAAAAAATGCAAGATTTAGCGTTGAAATAGTAAAAAAAAATCCTACTGGTCTAGCTGATTATCCAAATATACCTATTTCATTTACTTTTACATTCAGTAAAAGTTTATTATAAACATTATAAATAAAATGTCAATCACAAGAATAAAATCATTAAGAAATAAAAAAGAACAAAAAGATATATTTGAATTCAATCATATTGCTTCAACTTTAAATCCTGAGAAAATCCAACAATTAAAGGATTTATACTCTTTTTATCATAAAAAAACATGGATATATAAAAACAGTCAAAGTAAATATAAAAAAATAAATTATATTATGAATATTTCGTCTGTGTTACTAGCTTCAGTTGGTGTAATCACAGGTGGAATAACCTTAAACCCTATTATTTTAAGTGTTTTAACTGGAGCTGGAATAATATTAAAAACATATCATGAAATGAAAAATTACAAAGGTAAATTAGATATGGTTAAATTTGGATTTACAACTTATGAAAAAGTGTTGACTAATTTACGAACAGCAATGAGAGGTGGTGAATTCGATTATCAGAAATTTATATCTGATATGAAACTTTTAGATCAAGAAATGATAGAATTAACACCTACTTCATCGAAGATTGAAAAGAAATACATTAAAAAGTATAAGACGTAAGTTTCGCTAAACTTTTCGCTAAACTTTTCACTAACGCTAAACTTTTCTATAAACTTTTATGGAAAAGTTTAGTCTTCTGATGATTGGTTAAAAAAGGGAAAAACCCTACTATATTATTCATGTGTAAAATCATTAAATATTCAACCATAGTCAAAACAAACTAACAGGTATTGTTATTCCTTATAAATAAAATTCAGTGACAATACCGTTATTTTTAGAGTATAAAAAGTACTTTTTATACTCTAAAAATAACGGAAAGTAAAATAGAGATTGTAGAAGGGGTTTTTCCCTTTAGTTCTTACTATAAAATGATTTTTTTCACAAATCTATACAGGTTTTGTATAGGAGTTGTACATGTTTGTGAACTATAAATGAAATTATTACTCATTTAGTTTCCAGGGAAACTCCCAAACAATGACATCATGGACTTCTGTGTTTCCGAGAATGACAGATTGTTTTGACTAAGTTTAATATATGATTTTTCACAAACAGACACAAGTTCATGTTCATCTACACTTACGAGCATAGATTCATGTTCGTGAACATGAAAGTTTGCTAAAATGTGAAACATTTGATTGGTAAATAGTTATCACGTGATTATAGAGACTGTAACCATAGTTTCATAATATTTCATTACTTGTTTTGAGTTGGATCCTCGTTCTTTTCTAGTTTCAGAAACCTTGGATTAAAGCGGGTTAGTAGTTATGAAATTGTCCCTTCTAGGGCATTTTCCTTGGTACTTTTTTCTCATATTTTTATATTTATTTCTGAGATCCAAAATTTTTAAAATTTTTCAACCCATAATTCCTATCATTTTCTTGCGAATCCCGCGAGCCCGAAGGGCGAGCTCATAATTTTTTAGAATTTAAAGCATTTCAAGATTTTATTATATTTCTTGATTTTTTTTTAATTTATTACATTTATTGAATTTATTTGAAGTATAAAACGTAACACTAAAGAGTATTGAGCAAACTCCTTTATTACCGTATAACTATATACTAAACACAAAAGAGTGTCGAATGTATCCCCCTTTAATTCTGTGTTATAAAGACCTTTTGACTATTTTAAGGAAAAGTTGTGTTTAACTTTACACTAAGACAAAAGAGTATGGAGTAAACCCCTTTATTTACGTGATGAAAATTACTATGATTTGAATTTCACTTGAATAAACAGAAAGTGAACCAACAATCAAGATCTGCCGTATAATTTATGTTTATTTACCTTTAAAAAAACTGAAATTTACTCGTAAATTTTGCTAATAATACAAAAAGATCTCGGGAATAATCAGGTCTTGATCTCCCTTTAAAATCTAAAAAAAATGACGGGGATTCGCAAGAAAATGATAGGAATTATGGGTTGAAAAATTTTAAAAATTTTGGATCTCAGAAATAAATATAAAAATATGAGAAAAAAGTACCAAGGAAAATGCCCTAGAAGGGACAATTTCATAACTACTAACGAGACCGCAAGGTACTTTGGGATTTTTATGAATACGATAAATTGACCAAAGCAAATTAAAATGCCTCGTCCACACAGCGAAGGCAAACATTTATGGTACTAACATCCACCTCACTCATCGTACTAACAAACGCAAAAACCGCGAACTAAGCTAAGAACAATTTACAACTACCCATAGTAACTTGCGGTCTCGTTGCGTACGCTTGAAGCTCTCATCCGACAACCTAAATTGAAATAGCTGTACTACGCATTGATTGTTTTGAGGCCTTGTTATTCTGCAAAGAGTCCCATCAACAAAACCAAAACAGTTATGCAATGGAGCCCCTCGATTGTGGATGCTTGCTGCATAGCGCCGCAGTATTTGAGGCTGAAGAAATGGCTGATTCCAAGACTTGAGACGATGGTGATGTGTGGTGTATACGTAATTTAATACTGTGTTGAAAATAAGGCACAATTCCGTCGGATTTCTGCCAAAGCGCGGAACCATGTCAGTGTACCTGCATGAAAAAGCGAGCCGTTTTTAAAGAATGCACAAGCCTTCAAGTTTAGAACATACTGTTCTCTGTGAACAAATGAACGTGTCTGGTAAACCTAAAACTTCCAATAACGAGTAGATGTCAGCTTTGTTGAATCTTAAGTGATAATCTCTGTAAAAGCGGTCCACTGCATTCCGGGTCGGAAAATCAATTTCCTTCAAACTTTTGCCACAAAACTATCTTAGTCCAAAGGTAAATAAAAGCACTTAAGTTTTGGAAAATATTGCAAAGTGGATTTTTTCCGAATTTTTTCTGCCCGTGACTCGAGCTGCTGATTTTTGTCAGTGGCGTGAATCAAAAATTGTGAATTTTGACGTTCTGGTCACTTCACAATGCTTCAATTATTGGAGTGTTTTTTATCACTTTGAATTAGTTTGTTCTTTGGGCAGTGCAAAAATTATAATTTAGGGCCCATGAATTGAATTTAACAACATGTTTGAATATTATTTTAGAAGCCTATTTCACCATTAACGCCAAGGAGTCCAAAATGCATATTTTCAATTCGTCATTGTGCAAAAGTCCAACTTCTTCCACACAATATTTCTACTGAGACAAACTAACATTAAGTCAAAGAGCATGCAAATATAAAAACATATTGTGGTTTAAGCGAGATTTAAGCATGGCCGGTCAACAATTTTAGTACTTTTTTCAACATGGCGGCCAAAATTACAAGATGAGACTGAGACTTACGCTCGAATACAACCACCAGATATTGTTGGTCTAGCTGCTTGGTTTCGGTAAAACATACCAATAAAGCACCGTGTATAACCGCCATTGATAAAAGAAAGCGTTTGACCCTCACACACCTGATGACACGCAAAACACACAGATGAATAACTTATACTGCAAGCAACTGAGAAGGACCGGCGAAGTAGACAGTAACACAACATAAGCGGTTATATCAGTAGTATGTCACATTGCTGTCATAGTTTTAAAATCACTTTAATGGTCGATAATCACAATACGTAGCTCAAATATTTTCCTATAGTTTCAGAAATGGATAGCGAACGATAAACAACAGTAACGGAAACGTGGTATAAACGGCCTGATTTTATTCGTACTTGTAAGTTATAGAATTTCGACCAATATCTCTTGAACACCTGCCATTCGTCCGAAGAAAGTATGACTGAGTACGAACTAATTCTAATACGAGCAGGTATTTTCAATTACCACTATCAAAAGTCAACGAAATGATGATTTTATTATTACTATTGAAATCATTGTCAGCAATGATTTCAAGTGAAAACACTCTATAATAAATTATTATGTAAGTCACAAACAATAAAATTATTAATTTTACTCCACTATTTTGTATTTTTTCTCACTTACATGGGGTTGGTTTGATTTTGTTTGTTTGTTTTTTTTTTTAAATTGCTGGAAACAACTTTATTTGAAACAATACATTATTTACATCACTACATTACAATATGATACTACACAAAACTACACAGACGTACGATTACATTTTACAAATTTACTAAATATAAATACTAATTACAGAAGAACTGTCCACTTTCGGCGAAAAGCAGGCAAGCATTTCTTTGCAATTGCAGTTTCTTTAATTATTTCAATTTTTTCTTGTATTCGCAGCAGGAAGTTACGGAAGTATAGTTCACCTTGGCGCCTGTTTGACGTGCAGAATATATAGTATTTTGCTATTAGATCAGAATTAGTAATTTAAAGCCTGCCAGTATTTTGTATTGTTGGAGGTTGGTTTGATGAAAGCAGAATTAACTGAAGTGTATTAATGCACATAAACAAGCGAATGCAAATGTTTTGATTACAATCATGCGGTGTCTGGAGAGTTACCGGTATATCTGAAAATGCTACATGTACATTTTTATTTATCTTGTTCACAGTTATCCCAACTCAAAAATCAAATATTAACAACAAACAAATGCCTGTAGCCAAAAAAATCAGATAAAATTAATTATGTTTTGAAAGAAAATGTCATTAAACTGAAATGATGCTCTATCGTACGGTCTAAAAGTTTGTAATTAATTTTGTTGGCTTCTTGTCTGCTGGTTCTTGAATCTGAGTGGCCATAAGACAATGAACATTCCAGACATTTTCTGCATTCACAGCTCAATTATAATACATGTACATTATTTTACAATATTCTAAAAAAATTAATATTGCTAAAATATAAAATGTTTTTTACTATGATTATTGTTTTCAATTGCCCCGCCCAAAACATCCAGCTAGTAATTGGCCCTGTAAAAGGATTGTATGACTTGTTCACAGTTATCCCAACTCAAAAATCAAATATTAACAACAAACAAATGCCTGTAGCCAAAAAAATCAGATAAAATTAATTATGTTTTGAAAGAAAATGTCATTAAACTGAAATGATGCTCTATCGTACGGTCTAAAAGTTTGTAATTAATTTTGTTGGCTTCTTGTCTGCTGGTTCTTGAATCTGAGTGGCCATAAGACAATGAACATTCCAGACATTTTCTGCATTCACAGCTCAATTATAATACATGTACATTATTTTACAATATTCTAAAAAAATTAATATTGCTAAAATATAAAATGTTTTTTACTATGATTATTGTTTTCAATTGCCCCGCCCAAAACATCCAGCTAGTAATTGGCCCTGTAAAAGGATTGTATGACTGTGTAACTAGTAATTAAACTACATGTACAGTACAAACAACTTATCAAGACAACTTACAGTAAAAGTGTTGGCATGTTCCACACAGAAATGATACAATTTAATGCAGATGTACAGTACTTGCCATGGACTTGAATCTTGTTGAATTCATGAAAAATATATATTTTTTTTTATTACAGTAAATAACATGATATGTATAACACTTACAGTGTACAGTAATGAAAGCAACTCCACTGGCAGGACTTCCAACATCATTATCAGCAGTACAGTTGTAGCCTCCTTCATCTTGTCTACTGATGGTCAATGGAAAGGTGACAACACTGTTATCAGAAAGTCTTGTCCAGGTGATGTTTGGTGCTGGATTGCTATCAGTTGCACATTTTAGGTCATCTAAGGTCACTAAATCACCCTCATTGAATGTCTGGTTAGAAATGTCAGTGATGGATGGTGCATCTGTAAAGTGAAAACAAGAGTTTGTTGATGTGCTAAACAGGGCTACAAGTAGTAATTAATAGCTCATCACTGCTACAATGTATCAGTGGCTTTCATTGGTCATGCAAATTTAAGATACATGTACTTTCATGGGCCATGAAAAGTTACAATAAATATGTTGTGGTTCAATTTTATCCTTGGTTCAAATTTTATTTTCTTTTGTTTAAAACTCGTTATCATACAATTTTACCATAGCCAAAAACAATTAAAGGGATAAAATTGAACCACGACAAATACACAAGACTGGCCAGGATTTTAAGAGCCATGAGAAGTTTTAAATTCATCAGACTTCAGTTTCAGGAATTTAAGCTCAGCTAGAGTAAGTAAACTACAATTTTTCTCCTGATACTAATTAAAAGTTTGTATAAAATTTATGATGTCTGCTAGAAAATCCTTTCAAGTCCTTAACCTCCCTTTTAAGTAAAATAAAATTAATGCGGCCCTAATTCAGCAAAACACTTCAATCATAATTAAAAATCTACAAACATACCACAACTCAGTTTTGACAATCCTCAGAGACCCCAAGGGGCAGGTAATTGGGCAGGAGGGAGATACAACACGCACTTTAGGGACTGGAGTGGTTGCCCAGGGCACCTACTCTAAATGGACTGGTTCCAGGAGCTATTTCAAGGGTTTCGATGAAAATGAGAGTATAAGTGGCAATAATTGTAAAATAGATGGCAGTGGCAACAATGGGGCCATAAGGCCCCTTTCATCTAGGGGCTCTGGGGCATGACATCCTCCTCCCTGAAAACTTTGATATCTAGGACCTCAGAAATTGCATTTCCAGCATTCTGGGTATGCAACTTCAATGAAATTAATGGAAAAGCAGGTGGCAATAATTTAGGAAGTAGCTGGCAGAATTCACCGGTTGCCGGCTTCTAATGAAATCTCTGCTATTTTTCCCTGCCCGTTCAGTCAAATTCTGCTCAAACCAAATTCACCCTATTATTTCTCAGACCCCTGTAATGATTTAAAGAAAATGTTCTGTGTCTCGTTTTAAGTCAGTTGTTTAAATTCTTTATATAACAGGAGTCAGATTGTTTTTGGACAAGCAAAATTATCGATGTATGCAAATTCAGGACAGAATTCCGTGACAGCACTGCACTTGAAGACATAAAATAGTGAAAAGGTTTACCATAATTAATTTATTTGATTGAAACCTAGTGTAAAAACAGTGGCATTACAGAAACTCGTTTTCTTTCTCGAATTCATTTTTTTTTTACAAACTAATATGAAGTCTTGAGAAACACTGTCAAGAAAAGAGAACGGAGAATTCGAGGACTTTCTGCTTATTAAACAAGATGACAAGAAATGGTGTCACTTTTGTTTAATAAGCAGGTTATTCCTGCGTAATAAGCATATAAGGCAGAAAATCGAAACTACGGTAAAAAAGTTTTCCACCTTCCGATGGCAAAAGTCGACCAAATTTAGCGTAACTTGTGGTACTACTGAATTGCAGCGAGGAAATGTCCTAAAACTTCTTCTTATAAAAGCTTAAGTAATTAAAACACAATTAAAAGTTTATCGATGGTAAAACTTCTCATCTGAAGGGGTTCGGGTTTTGTCCTAAAATTCGCTGCTAAAACCTTCTATTAATATAGCCAAGTGAATCAACAGCTTCACTTTATAATTCTATCCAAGTCTGCGTGCAAGCGAAATCTACAACAGCGCGACAAAGTGACGCCGTCAATTTTCTATCAAAACATTTCCAGACTTTCTAATACTTTTCTTGGTGTGTAAAATACAATTCCCTTTTGAAATCTAGAACAGTTTCAAAGGTTGAAAGGCTCTTTCCCTTGCAATTGTGAGTTTTAAATCAAAGAATTTTGTTTGTAATTTGATCCGACAACGCAAATCTCGGTTGAACTACCGGTATGCAAATTTGGATCAGGAATGAATTCTGCCGATAAAAGAAGAGCCGGTACCGAAACATTTTATTTGACGAACCTAATCTATTAAACCTGTAGAATTTTTTTATCTCACATGAACACACAGACGACCGGGCGAACTTTGCAAAACTGCATGAACCATGGAGTGTAAACACTTCGGCTATAACGGTATAATAAACAAGAAAGACAATGAAGGTTTTCCTCTTTAATATATTACAGTAAAACAGTTTTCATCGAAGTTTATTAGACAAGAGTTCTCGAGAAGAGTCGTCAACATATTTACCAGTTTTTCTTTAAACAATCCATTTTTTCCCCTTCGAATTGGCGCGGCCAAAATAATTGCAGCGTTCGCATCATTATAAATTTGTTGAGCATAGTTTACGATTCCCTATAGAAAGGAAAAGCAGCTTGATGTTTTGGAAGGTTTCTTCGGAGTGATTTTCATTGAAAGAGATTTACATCATGTAATTTTAAAAATAAGCTAAGTTTACTGCAGGATTTCCCCGCCAAGACACCGCTTCACAAAACGCACCGCACAAAAGATTTTACCACCGGCGGGAGAAAATATTTGAAAAACTATTCGTATCGGGACAGTCATTTTTACAAAGAACCGGAATAGACTAAAACCCCATGGTAAACAAAGCTACTATTCCTGAGACTGCCATACGATGCGATTGGCGGGGCAAATTCTAGTCAACCGCCCAAGAATTTTACCTGTAGACATCCGAAACTCCAGCGAGATAAACTAGGTCAAATAAATTAAGACTTAAGTTGCTTTATAATAAACCTCTTTCACCGTGGCGAAAAATGAAATCAGTTCCGACTCGCGTGAAGCTTGCGAACTGGATTAAACAGTCGTAATAAAAGTGCTGAAGATTTTAAAAACAAAGGTGCGAAAAGCGAAAATCGCGATCGAGAAAAGGCGCGCACTTGAGTCGTCTTGCAGGTCAAGTTTAATTTAGCGCCAAAGTTGTGTTTTCGCGGGAACAAAACTGGTGACTTTTGAAAGTATAAAATAAGTTCAAAACGGCAGTGAAAGTTATAAAACACCACCATCAATGTTAAATGTGTTTCTAAGCTAGGTTTATTAACAGAAATGAAATGAGCTCACCTTAGCAAAGTTGACAAATTTTCCTTGCGTTACGCGTTACAACAATGCCGGTTTAGGCTGTCTATTTCAGGTCTTGTGCTATTTAAAGCTGTCATCAATGATTTGTTTTGCAATTATGTTGTAGCAACCTCGTTGTGATATAGCAAACTGAAAAAATCATGTACTTGCTGAGCCAAGAGTGCACGTGCAAAGTTCAATAATATTCCATATTTTTATGCGGTAGAATTGTAGGCACAAGTTTGGTTTATGATAGTATCAGAACCCATATTGCACAAACAATGTTTTTTAAACCATCCGGCTATCCAGATCGACCGCCAAAATATTTGTAGGGAGTAATGAAATCAAATGCTGTCCCGAAATAGTTCTCAAACACGCAAATCCATCAACCTGCAATCAGGGCGTTTGGAGCCAAATCGGAGCAACGCAAATTTGGAGCGGTCGGGGTGTCATGATCAGTCATGACTGAAGTGTGTCAGTCAAAAGCACGTTGAGTATTTGTGCAACATTACTGATCAATGGGTGAGTTTGCTGTCAGTTTGTGTGTCATTCATGGTGGAATCAAACTTTCTCTCCATTGTGAATGACATAGTGCCAGCAATCAGATTTGTAGAACAAGCACATTAGGGGCAAACCATTAGGTTGCGGAGGGGAGGGGGGTGTTTAGGTGATCTTTAAAAGATATATCCTGCAAGCCAACACTTTGAAAAAATATCCTGCAACTGCGAAAGCCCAATTTGTAGCTTTGTTCTTTTTTTGGCAAGCGACACGGCTAAGGGAAAACAATTCAGGCATGGACAAGAACACCGACCCCCCCCCTCCCCCCTGAAATTGAAAGGGAAGCGCGAGTCACGCGACACGGGAGGGGTGCGAACAATAAAGGGCTACACCTTATTGCTGTCAGTGTCAGGAAGAAGAAAACGTTTCACTCCACCATGAATGACACACAAACTGACAGCAAACTCACCCATTGGTCAGTAAGGTTGCACAAATACTCAACGTGCTTTTGACTGACACACTTCAGTCATGACTGATCATGACACCCCGACCGCTCCAAATTTGCTTTGCTCCGATTTGGCTCCAAACGCCCTGATTGCAGGTTGATGGATTTGGGTGTTTGAGAACTATTTCGGGACAGCGTTTAATTTCATTACTCCCTACAAATATTTTGGCGGTCGATCTGGATAGCCGGATGATTTAAAAAACATTGTTTGTGCAATATGGGTTCTGATACTATCATAAACCAAACTTGTGCCTACATTTCTACCGCATAAAAATATGGAATATTATTGAACTTTGCACGTGCACTCTTGGCTCAGCAAGTACATGATTGTTTCAGTTTGCTATTTCACAACGAGGTTGCTACAACATAATTGCAAAACAAATCATTGATGACAGCTTTAAATAGCACAAGACCTGAAATAGACAGCCGAACCGGCATTGTTGTAACGCGTAACGCAAGGAAAATTTGTCAACTTTGCTAAGGTGAGCTCATTTCATTTCTGTTAATAAACCTAGCTTAGAAACACATTTAACATTGATGGTGGTGTTTTATAACTTTCACTGCCGTTTTGAACTTATTTTATACTTTCAAAAGTCACCAGTTTTGTTCCCGCGAAAACACAACTTTGGCGCTTAATTAAACTTGACCTGCAAGACGACTCAAGTGCGCGCCTTTTCTCGATCGCGATTTTCGCTTTTCGCACCTTTGTTTTTAAAATCTTCAGCACTTTTATTACGACTGTTTAATCCAGTTCGCAAGCTTCACGCGAGTCGGAACTGATTTCATTTTTCGCCACGGTGAAAGAGGTTTATTATAAAGCAACTTAAGTCTTAATTTATTTGACCTAGTTTATCTCGCTGGAGTTTCGGATGTCTACAGGTAAAATTCTTGGGCGGTTGACTAGAATTTGCCCGCCAATCGCATCGTATGGCAGTCACAGGAATAGTAGCTTTGTTTACCATGGGGGTTTAGTCTTTTCCGGTCCTTTGTAAAAATGACTGTCCTGATACGAATAGTTTTTCAAATATTTTCTCCCGCCGGTGGTAAAATCTTTTGTGCGGCGCGTTTTGTGAAGCGGTGTCTTGGCGGGGAAATCCTGCAGTAAACTTAGCTTATTTTTAAAATTACATTATGTAAATCTCTCCGAAGAAACCTTTCCAAAACATCAAGCTGCTTTTCCTTTCTATAGGGAATCGTAAACTATGTTCAACAAATTTATAATGACGCGAACGCTGCAATTATTTTGGCCGCGCCAATTCGAAGGGGAAAAAATGGATTGTTTAAAGAAAAACTGGTAAATATGTTGACAACTCTTCTCGAGAACTCTTGTCTAATAAACTTCGATGAAAACTGTTTTACTGTAATATATTAAAGAGGAAAACCTTCATTGTCTTTCTTGTTTATTATACCATTATAGCCGAAGTGTTTACACTCCATGGTTCATGCAGTTTTGCAAAGTTCGCCCGGTCGTCTGTGTGTTCATGTGAGACAAAAAAATTCTACAGGTTTAATAGATTAGGTTCGTCAAATAAAATGTTTAGGTACCGGCTCTTCTTTTATCGACAGAATTCATTCCTGATCCAAATTTGCATACCGGTAGTTCAACCGAGATTTGCGTTGTCGGATCAAATTACAAACAAAATTCTTTGATTTAAAACTCACAATTGCAAGGGAAAGAGCCTTTCAACCTTTGAAACTGTTCTAGATTTCAAAAGGGAATTGTATTTTACACACCAAGAAAAGTATTAGAAAGTCTGGAAATGTTTTGATAGAAAATTGACGGCGTCACTTTGTCGCGCTGTTGTAGATTTCGCTTGCACGCAGACTTGGATAGAATTATAAAGTGAAGCTGTTGATTCACTTGGCTATATTAATAGAAGGTTTTAGCAGTGAATTTTAGGACAAAACCCGAACCCCTTCAGATGAGAAGTTTTACCATCAATAAACTTTTAATTGTGTTTTAATTACTTAAGCTTTTATAAGAAGAAGTTTTAGGACATTTTCTCGCTGCAATTCAGTAGTACCGCAAGTTACGCTAAATTTGGTCGACTTTTGCCATCGGAAGGTGGAAAACTTTTTTCCCGTAGTTTCGATTTTCTGCCTTATATGCTTATTACGCAGGAATAACCTGCTTATTAAACAAAAGTGACACCATTTCTTTTCTTTCTTGTTTAATAAGCAGAAAGTCCGCGAATTCTCCTTTCTCTTATCTTGACAGTGTTTCTCAAGACTTCATATTAGTTTGTAAAAAAAAAAAAATGAATTTGAGAAAGAAAACGAGTTTCTGTAATGCCACTGTTTTTACACTAGGTTTCAATCAAATAAATTAATTATGGTAAACCTTTTCGCTATTTTATGTCTTCAAGTGTGGTGCTGTCACGGAATTCTGTCCTGAATTTGCATACATCGATAATTTTGCTTGTCGGATCAAATTCCAAACGAGTCCTTTATTCGTAAAAGCTGGAGCCTTTCCAAACAATCAAACAGTTCTACTTTTCTATTAGAAAACCTGTTTTCCAAAATAACGCGAAAATGAAAATGTTTTGACCGCGATTAAACTTTGCGTACGAATCGATTGAATATGACCTCGTTGTTGTCGACCAAGCTTGTCCCAAATGGATTTTAACAAGGCACTCTGCACAGAATATAATTACGAATGGGCTATGTTTAATTAAAATAAAAATCTCTCGCTATTGTTGCATTCAAAAACCTCTGAAAGTTCTCTTTTGATGGTGTAATTCGAGTGAAAAAGGCTCAATTTGGTTTTAACACATAAACATCGAACGAGCAGCTCGCACACAGTCAATAGTGCCGCGAAGTCGAACTTTTGAAAAATTTCTGTCTCGAGAAAGAAAGTCATGACTTAGTTTAGCCCAGTGGGAGGATTTAGCAGACAAGACATCCACTAAATAGTTTTTTCTAGAATTATTCATCCGTTGCATTGTTTTCGTCCTCGATATCTTTTTCCGTAATGGCGGCTGAAGTTCGCGTTTGTAAAGTGCTGTGCCTCTTTTAGTTAATAAGCAAAACATGCACCTTTCTGAGTTAATAAGCAAAAGTTACTTGCTTAATAAGCAAAAAGTAACACATTTCTTGCTTAATAACAAGAAAATAGCGTCTTTTTTGGTTAATAACTAAACTTGACATGTCAAACTTGCTTATTACGTAGAAAAGACGGATTTTCTGCTTAATAAACACTTTCCAAAAACAATCTGACTGTCCAAAAACAATCTGACTCCTGTTAATACCTATTTTCTTTCCACGGCCGACCGAATTTCTGAGCCAAACCTTCTGAAGGTTCTCGTTTCTTGACAGCCGGCCTCTAGCCTTCGGCGGCAATGCTTAGAAAACGTATCAGTAACGATGGAAAATAAAAGAAAACATACAAAAACAAGATGCAATGCCTTGAATATCAACTAAATATTTGAAAGAAATGATCTTGAAGTTAATAGACGATACAGATTCCCCGATGTAAACAGATTATTTTAGGAATCAAACTTTCTTGCCACAAAATGGATTATTGTGGCCCCAGAAATTCTAGAATGCCCACAATGAGTCACGGTAAGTGCAGATACATGTAGGCCTTTCAGGCAACTCATGATCTATCTTTCCCCAAAAAGTGGTTCATTAGATAGTGAAATCAGCCGGCCAAATGTTTCAGCCAAGGAAAATACCCTTCCATCTTCAAAATCTGGTGAGAGCGTGGCAGATGTTGTAAAACCCGTCAAATCCTACATCAGCAAGACGAGTGGTGATGTAAGCTTATGTGATCATGGTTCTGTGTTAAAGCTGTTTGGGTCCTCAGAAATTGTCAACAATTATTACACTTGTAATAAAAATAACGGTTTCAGCCTTACTGAAAGGGAGCAAAAAAATATTCTACCCCACATGTAAAATGAGACTGTTTCAAGCACCAGTGGATTAGTGATCGTAACTTCATTCGTGTTCTGGCATGTGGTGGCTGATTTACAAGGAGGAATCAGTGATGAGAAAGAGGGGATGTTTAGTTTGTTGTGTAAGAAGCACAATACTGCAAATCTCAAGAACAACAGCAAAGTAAATCTCATCCCTGCACAGCGCCTGAAAACAGATGTTAAAAAAATTTCTCCTCCTCGATAGAAATAGTTGACTTTGAGAACTCATTGGAACATAATTTTCTTCAATGTTGTCCAAATTGGTTGACTTTGAGGAACAACAAATCTTCATAAAAATAGACCTCAGAATGCAGGAAAACACATCTGCATGAGTCTAGGACCTCCTAGTGATGCAGGCCCTTTGGGCCTGCCTAGCCCTTTCAGGCCTTCCAAAATACTACCTGCCTGTTATTATAATCTACCCACTTGTGCTACAATTTACTGAAACCCCTGCACTGCCGCATGAGTAATAAGCATGCATTTCCAAGCTCTCTCAACAGGGATTCTGACAGGGTGCAGGAAAAAAGTTAAAATTGTGTGGGAGTTTTGGAGAAAATTGTGCGGGAAATAACTTCGATTCGGTGGAAATTGTGCAGGATTGCACAATCCTGTGACCAATGAAATATTCAATCACCAGAGTGTTCTAGCCAGGCCAGAAAAATATGACGGAGGAAATTCTGCATAAATGAAAAATACAAATAGATGTTTTACTTTGGGGATTAAAATGTACCCAGCAATCACCAATTTGCAGCTGTTTCTCCTCACCAAAGTTTATTTGTCTCACGAAAAATCACATTGCGTGACACGATGAACTCGATCAGGTAAAACCAAAATACCATCTCAAAATAAAATGTTTTCGATCTGAGCGAGTTCCTTTATGAAAAATCGGTACATTTTATGTAGTGTGGATAATTTCCAGTAAAGGTTCACACAATTTCTTTAACAGTTTGCCACAAAAACACAAGCCTAAGATGTATGCAAATTGCATGTTAAATGTAATTTGATACAGGGCTTAACATAGGGTGCGGAAAAAAATTCAAAATTATGCGGAAAAAATCGCGAATTATGCAGGAAATTGTGCGGAAATCTAAAGTGATAATTGGGCCTTTCCAATGTACTTAAGTGTACGAACATCAAACTACCTGTGTTAAAACAGTGCTCGCTATCTTTGTCAGACATTTTGAAGCTGTTAGCAATGAAGGAACACCGACGACGAACAAAAGAAGTCAAAGAAATGAGTCTAAACAAGCGGCCATCTTGGTTAACCTTAGTAACCAGGCTAACCACAAAACTAGTATCCAGGCTCATCGCCAACAGACGCATGGAACGCCTGGAGGTTAAAAATCGCTCGCGAACGAAGCGGCATGTTTTCACCGACGTTTCGGAGAAAAACTGCTTCAAAATAATCAATTTCTTCGGCTTTTACGTTGGTGAAACGATTTGGGAAGGAAATTTACTGTTAACTTCGGATAAATTTTGGTAAGAATCTTTGAGAAACAGCGAAAATAGATACATGTTTTATGATTTTCTACAAATTTCTCCAAATTATGCGGGAATTGCCGAATTATGCGGATTATGCGGAAGAGGCCAAATTATGCAGGTCCGCATCCGCGCATAATTCCATAAGCCCTGTTGATAGCATGTTTGTTTTGCATTTTCCTGAATGAAAACGTCTTTCACTTGATTGAAAAAATCAAATCCAGTATTCTGATCAGAATTTAATAAATTTCTCCTTTCAATCCAAAGCTTTAATAGTTTGTTTGTCGATTCACAAACTTGATCATTTCTTTGTGAAAATAATTCAGACAGAGTGGCATTCATTTTGACGCGACGGACATATTAAACTGAAAGAGGAAGCGAATGCGCTCAAAAAATATCAACAGGCTCCTAAGAAAAATGACATGATGTCTGGAAAACGACAACTAAAAAGCTACACGAAAAATTTGGATTTGGTGGGAAGCAGGCTTTGAGCCAGAAATTGAAAAGTGGGCGTCCTGAAGATATTTCCCATCATAAATGTTTAAAGGAGTGGGTGCAATTTTCATGAACTTTCTTCAAAAAGTGGGCGTCCACAGGACGCCTGGACACCCTGCTGGCTAAAAGCTTGGTGGGAAGTCAGATAGAAGTAAAACTGAGACTAGTTCCTAGGACGGCGAAGAGAACGCCTTGTTTTTATATTGATCCACTCACGCTGTTTGAGGAAAGGGAGGGATTTCTCAATTGTTTGGACGGAAAATGGGCTGAAAATAGCCCAAAACGTTTCTTGAAATCTTGGTAATCAATAGAAATACCTGATTTAATTACAACTTTAAGCAAATATTTCAGTATTGTGCGGATTTTTAGGAATAGACCTCTTTAGCTTGTACATTTTGTTTTCCCAATGTAGGTCATGTGATGTTCTCAAGGGAATTTGTCCTTTGTCTTTTCATAAATTATGCATACATATTCACGCGTAGAAAACAAAATTTAAAAGAAATAGTTCTCTAGGGTAACATCACATGACCTACATTGGGAAAACAAAACGTACAAGCTAAAGAGGTCTATTGTGCGGAATTGTGCGGGTTTGACCAAATTGTGCGGAGCCACACCCGTGGACCCTGTCAGAACCTGTTATGTTTCACAATGCAGGGTTTTCATTAAGAATTGTAGTAGCAGGAGAATAGTGTAAAATAGCAGGAGAATATTATGAAAGAGCAAAGATAGCTACATATTGCCATCAAATTTTAGCCGGAGAATTCTGCGTAGTAGGCGGAGAATTCTCCGATCTCCGATGCCTAATGAACACCCTGACAATGGCAACTTTCAAAACTATTTCTTTACTATTTTGGACACAGATTTCATTAGGATTGGAAGCTCTTCAAAAGATGAAACTTTGGTCAGCATCTTATTAATTATCTCTATATTTTTCAAAAGGAGGTATCTGGAGTGAGCTTCTGATTTTATTTTATAATTAACTAAGTTTGAGAAATGATAAATCCTACTTACATGTACACTCAATGTTTATAATAACCTTACTCAAACAAGTTTCAATCATTGATAATATGGTAACAATACTTACACTGCACTATAATTTCCACACTGTCCGCAGCTTGCCCGCCTTTCCTGTTTGCAACCCCAAACGAATAGGTCTTGCTGTCAGTTCTGTTCACGGAAAGGAACGCGATCGACGCGTATGTTTCTGTTATATTTGCTTCTATTCGACCAGTGTAACTATCCAGTATTAATGGGGCGTTTGTTTGAGTTTTCTGTACAATGAATAATACACCTGGTTTACTAAATTGCGCCTGAAGAAAGGCCTCTCCATGTAGATCGTACGTCCATTCCACAGTGACCCTTTCGCCTTCCACAACACTCAATGGGCTCGAAAATGCTGGTGTAAGCGTGGGTGCCATCAGTTCTAAAGAAAAGAAAACAAAAGAGAAAAAATCATGTTAGCTTACGTATTCACGAATAAGGGAAAGAAAATTTCTTTTTACATTGTTGCTTAATTCTGTCGAAATTGATTTTTGCCTTTCGATGGGGATATGGCTTTGAAGGAACAACGGACGCCTTCGTCGCCCATCGTGGTTTTAATTCTCCTAAAGGATAACGTTTTGAACTACGTATAGACAATACCTTCAAAGGTTTTGAAACTTACTAGCTTCATTAAGCTTTAGCTTATGATTGCAACAGTTTTTACTGTACATGTAAGAATGATACCGTAGCGTACACTTCCCAGTAAACTGAACACTATTAAAACGAAATACAAGTTACATTGTCTTAATACTTACCAGCTTTTTTCGAAAATATGAGAACTTGGAACAGCAGTAAAATCGAGTAAGTGGTGAATGTCATCCTGTTTTTTGGGCATCACCGACGCTGAAGTTCACTTCCTTGTTTAGTTTTGTGTACGCGCAGTGTTAAGGCGATGGAAGGCCCTTCATATTATGGGCTGGGTGTACGAACGTCGTCCCCAGGGTCTTCTCGGTTTTCAATATGGCGGCGCAACAACATGATCTCGAGACCAGAATAACGATTACCATTAAATCTTAAATCGCTTTGAAATAATGATTATCATTAACGCCCGACACATTATGGAGAAAGAGTAATTCCTGGGGTCGAGTTTGTCTCGGGCCGCTCTACTGCATTCAAAATGGCGGACGGAGGCGAAGGTAAGAACGCTTTTTTTTAGACTTTTTAGAATCAATTTCTGCCTCAATTTATACTCGAAGGGTTAAATTTACGGCTAAACTGCAGAATATAGGGCCACTTTTTACCGTACACCAAACGGCTCGTTTTGCTCTTTAGTTTATATGCACTGCCGAGCCAAACGAGCCTGACCAAATACATTAGACCCTGGGCACTGCCGAGGCAAACGTTAACGAGCCATCAAAAACATAGACCCAACACTGTGGCGAGCAAAAGGAAGTGTCCTTCAATGCCTGAACTGTTTTATAAGTGCAAAGATTTCGGTTTATCCTAGTACAGTGTACCGGTTCACAACGGATTTCACATATTTGTATTCACCAGGACAGAACCAAGATTTCCGTATAATCCCATGCGTTAGTTGTGCATACCGAAACAAACGCGAAAACAATAGAACGCCAAAAAAAAACAACAACAACAACAATGGTGCATACATATACATAATAAATGTATGGGGTTATAGAGAAATCTTACCTTCCTAGAAAAGACTTGCAAAAAGGCTCCTATGGAATGAGGCAACTCGTAAATATGAAATTCTCTTCCTATGCCGAGTGGATGGCAGACCAATATCACTAATCGTAACATCGTATTTAGTATGATAAAGGTGCACTTTTTTTATATGTAAAGAATGTGAAGTAATTCATGAACAACAAAAATGCAAGGGGGTTATGTATGCAAGGAGAATATGAATTATTCCCCTTGCATTTTATTATATAATCCCCTTGCATTTTAATTAGTTATTCTTCAGCGCCATTGTTCCCTTCGAGAAATCAAGGCTGCATGCGGCTTTTCAGACAGTTGATTGCGGGGTTACGAGATATATTCCCCTGAGAAAGATCAAAGGAATTTGAGCCAAAGTGAAAATAATAGTGATTAGAGTGCAAGAAAAGCCTCTAGCATGTAGGGTATCAAAGAATCGATGAGTAAACAAATTTAAAACATGTTACACAGTTCCTGATGCATATTTGTGTCACACTAAGACATGTTTTTGATTTTAAATCATTTTAGAAACAAAATTTGGTTTATGCTCGAGCCAGAGAACTATCTCTCGACTAATATTGATTCTTCAATTAGCTTTCCGATGCTTGATTTTCATCAATTAATTACGCCGGGTGGTAGTGTTAGTGCGGATTTAAAAAAAGCATTTACTGTGCTGTAGTATTTACCAAAGTCTTGAAAAATCTGTTTGAAGTCTGCAGATCGGTTTTAATTTTCCATACTGAGGGGCTTAAAGAGGCTCTACCCGGCCAAAGTCACTCTACATTTTCTGTAAACAGTAGTGCTCCAGTGACTGGAACTGTAGAAAGTGTTAAATCACATTTATGTGATGAGGAGTATCAGGTAACTTCATCAGTGAAGATTAACCACCCAAACTTGACTTGTGTGAAATCAAATCTTAAGTTTTACTTGTTGGACAAGTTTTTATAAATAGTAATTGTTACTCAAGCTTAATTCACACGTGATTTGTCCATATCCTTACCAATTGTGCTAGTGAGTGGAGAAAGTTACTTTCCTCATGCAAAAAAAAAAAACTGAAAATTATTAATTGTGTCCCTTTTTTCACTTAGGCTTTGTGGGGTGGACGATGACAGGAGGGGGCAGTAGCAACAACTGGAGAGGAAGTAGAGAATATCAACAGCCAGTTTTCAAGATTGGGTAGTTGTACAAAACACATGCTTCTGGAAGCTATTAAATTATCTTTCAATGATTGCATTTTTAACTCTAAGTGATATCTTGGTGATGAAGTACATAAGAGTAACTAATTGAGTTTAACTGTGTTTGTCTTGTTTTAACAGGGACCCATTTAAAATTTACCCTTTTTAACTCAAGAATCTGGGAAGCTGGTATACATGTAGTCGTGCCTCATGTATACAGACAGGGAAAATTACAAAATGCTGTCACAATAAAGCTGTTACTGAAAAAAATGCTTTGGTGCATTATTTTGGACATTGTTGCTATTGTTGTTGTTAAAGCCATTATTAGTAGCTATTGTTGGTGTTTTATTTTTAGAGGAAGTAGTCTCGTACAATGAAAAACACCAACTATTGCCAGCAGGGGAGGCTTTTCTGTGTCACTTGCTGGCTTTAGATATGTGTACTCCCAAGCAGGGGAGCTGCACAGGATTGTTGAGAGTCTATTATGGAAAAAAGATCGGAAAACTAATTTTACCAAAGCCTTGTTCCAACTTTGTGGCTGGTAAAGCTGTGTTGATGGAAAAGTCCATACTATATCTAGACCCTCAGATGATAATGGTCAATATGAAATTTTTAACCTGCTTGAATGGATGGCTACATACATGTAGATTACAATTTCTTTTGTTTTCTTTTAAATAAATTATTTAATTTATGCATCTGCAGTATTAAGCTGTAAACAAGAGGCTCCCAGCAGCCTATACTCATGCGCATGCGTAAGTAAGTTAAGAAGATGATACAAGATGAGAAGATGATACATGTAAGATGATAAGAAGATAAGAAGATGATAAGAAGATGTCCGACATGGCGAAGAGTACTCCTTTCATTCAGTCATCGTTCCTGCAAACCATGTTGTTTACTATTGATTGTTTTGGAAATGAAGGCTGTACCACAATGAAGGGAATGATTCTTCTATGTCTTATATATACCAAACATGAACATTGCTAATGTAAGTAGGGTTGTAAGAGACGCTGTCGTGACACTTGAGTAACGCTCTTTTACCGGAAGTGAGAGTAGCCGGAAGTCACTAAACAGGAAGTGTAGTGGCAAAGCTATGAACCGGAAGTGTACAATTTAAAATATGCGTGCATAAATTTGCATGCAAAATCGTGACACAAAAAATAATAACAAGAAAAACGGAGCCGAAACCTTACCTCATGCCGCTTCGCGCATGAGTAAAAAGACTTATTGGAGACATGGAACTTAAAATTAATACAAATTACTAAAATTAATGTACATAAAAATAAAGAATCATGTTGTTGATGTTGTTGTTCTTTCTGTTGTTAATGTGTTGTTTCAATGATGCTGTAACCTGGCTTATGCCCTTTTTATCTGTTGGTCAGTGGCTCAGTTTCCTCCAGACCAAATGTAATTGCAGTCCAACCTATTTAATACTGACACCAAATGGACAGTATATGGCGTATTATATAAGTAAGAGTTATCGATTTTAGATCTTTTGGACCAGTGAAACTGTCCAAAGTAAAGAGCTGTTCATGTTAAACAGGTGTCCATAAGATTAGGTGTGACTTTGTTGTTTTTTCCCTTTAGATGGATCCAAACAATGCCAAAAGTTGCGTACAAAAAAATCATCAATCATCATCAAGCTTGGAGAAACGGTTGGATTGTATAACAGACTCGCCACCGCCAATGACTGCGTCGAAGTGAAAGAAGTTGAAAAACGGGAATTTTCCCTGGAAAGGTAAAATTTGAACAGGAGATGGTAAAACACACTGTATTCTAAAAAATAATAGTAGGTTTATATCAAGTCGAACTTTACAGTAAAGAGATGACGTTACCAAGTAATATCAGGCTAGTAAGTTGTCGAATTGACCAGTGAGTTTAATGGCTCTGAAAATTCCTAAAAAAAATTGAGGAAAGTGTTTATGGAAGGCAAGGCCCTGCATTCTAATAATCTTCTCTATACAATTCCTAAAAAGTTTTCAAATATCCACACTATCATAAAAACACAAACCTTATATCAGCAGTGGCCTCAAACGTGGCCATTTTCCTAATTTTGCTATTATCTTTTCAAAGCATCAGTTATTGGCAATGAAGATGCTGAGGTGACAGGCGACGAGAGCAGTGAAATGGTTAGCGGGAGCGATTCTGGAGACATTGTCCTGGATGCCCTTGCCAATATAGGAGCAGCCCCAATGTTTACAGCGCCTGCCGAGGAATAGAATTTTCCGGTTGGTAAAAGGCGCTACAATGGCCGAAACGGCAGTAACGCATGCAGTTTGATTAGCTTGGTGATCGGTTACGCTTTAAATGTGAGGAAGATCTCGCCCCACTTTGCTTCTTACCTTTGTCAAGTACCGTCATTGATGTTGTTTGCGGCAACCGGTGTACGACTTATGTCTCGATAGTTTACCCTCAAGGTATCTATCCATTCAGAAAGCTGCCAGTGTGTTAGAAATCTAGTTTGATATTGGCGTGTGAAACTATTTGCCAGTACGCCTGAAAGATCAATATGAGCAGTACACTGTTGGCGTTCAGTTACTGTACCAGAAGACATCGCTTCCCGTTCCTCTTTTTTCGGATGAACTATTTTGAACCAGAAAACCTCTGTTTTACATCACGAAGGGTTTCATAATGTATGTCGACACCCATTCTCATGACCCTAGCGGCCCGGGGTTAGACACAGCTGAAGTAAAGGACCTTAATGAGATTTGTAGAGCAGTTTGGGAACTTTAGGGGAATGATGACAATGATGAGAAAACCTATGGAAACTTTGTGATCGGCGACTTTTAAATTTAAGAGCTTGGTTTCTTAAAAGCTATTACCCCACACAATGATGTTGGAACAGTCCTAAGTGATAACTACACTTTGTTTGCTCCCCATATTTTGCATAAACTATTGTTTTTAAATGCTCTTGGGAGGACTGCATATTCCCAAGAGCATTTCAAAACAATAGTTTATGCAAAATTTGGGGGGCAAACAAAGTGTATTATGGGGAATTGGAAAATAGAGAATAGGTTTTTTACAGGGTTGTAGCCTCTCGTATAGAGTCGTTAGTGTATTAGCGATAAACTTGTCAGGGCGTTTGTTTCGTAAATGGATTTAAAATGCATATGTAGGAATTTCGTCTATGTGCTTGAAGCTGTGCATTATATCAGAAGCTTACAGTATGTTATGATTTACTGATTATATAAATAACGTAATTTCGCTATTGCTTGGGTTTTGCATTGCCAGGCTTAGTAATTTGCCCCAAAAAAATGTCGCGCCACTTTCTCAACCAATCAGAAGTATTTTTATGTTGTGTTGTATCGTTACTGTAATTAAAGTAAATATGAAAAGTGTCCTTTACTGGCCCAAGGGTTCCTTATCTTAGAAACAAGTTAATAATGTGAAGTAGTCTTTTCGTTTGCGTACTCTGGTACCTCGGCAACCGCTCATATAGTTATGGCTTTCTAGCAAACAGTTGTTTGCCTTTCGTAACGAATAAAGTGAAGTTGCAAGTGTAATAGTTATAATAAAGACGCTGTCAAAATTTGTCTTTCTTTCTTTCTTTCTTTATTAAATCTTAATGTATAGTTTATTCAGTTAAATTATTACTTAATATGATAATAATTGTACATAGTCTTTTTAGAATCAAAATTATTTTTTTTTTTATTTTGTAATAGTAGGTGTCCCCAATTAGCTCTATGAGCTAAATACATAGACACGGTAATAAAGATTTTATTATTTTATTATTTATTTATTATTCTTTCTTTCTTTCTTGACTCCGGAGATCAAATGCTACTGTAATTTATTGGTATGATATGTTTAAGTAACAATGCGTGTAAGAACTAGGCAATCCTCTATTGTTCTGCGGCATTTTGCTTTCCCCACATAAGAATGTTTAGATTTTCGTATTGAGAATACATCAACCTATGGACAACATAAAATAAAATGTACTGGAACTTTATTTTAAAGTGATGTTTCTTTTGTGCTACAAGATTTCATCCAATCGTGAGACTCCAAAACAATGGCCAAGAAAGGCTTCTAATTTTACGCGTTTCCCACAGAATTTTTTTTGCATTAAAACTCACAATAGTTTTCACTAAAAGGGAATGAATTAGTAAACTAGAGAGAAATAAATGCGCTACCTGATGAAGTGATGGTAGATTTTCATGTTTTAGCCAATGAGGAAATCGGTTTCAACAATATCACAATTAACACCTTTCTGCATTCCTTGTCGTTAGGTTGCCTACTTCTTACTAGGACCATTATTTAAAGCGACTGTTTCACGCTATGTGCATGCTTGTCCATATCTTTTCATTTCTTGTTAAAAGACGACGGGCTTAATTTCGAGGACGATTGAAACGGATTATAGATACGAATGCTAAACGGAGTTTATTCTTTCGATTCAAAGCATAAATAGCCAACATACTTTGAGCCTTCACAGGTTTTATGTCTAATTAAACCGTTCTTACCAACACGTGGTTGTTAAAAATTTCACTGGTTCAGCCTTGAAACTTATGTACCCCCCACCTTGCGTTAAGATGTTGACCCCAATTTTCATTTATTTAATACTGGAGTCGGTAAAACGAGCTGAGCTGAATATTAAACTCGCCCACTAAATCCATGCTTTAACCTGAAATCATGTAATGAATGATGAAGCCTAAATTCATAAGCTTCTGTAGTTTCTTTAGGCTTCCTCGCCAATTTAACTTTAAGATCTATGTAATTTTTTTCAGTTTCGTTTTTCTCTGTTTTATTCTTCCCTGTAATTTGTTCTTGGCAAAAATAAACACATAAATAAAATAAAAATAAATTTAAAAAAATAGGAACCAGTTTTTTTTATTGATCTGTACAGCTTTTGCCCAGAAATAAAAAAGATTTGGGCAGGCATGCACATAGCTCGAAACAGTTCATCTCAGTAAGACACCCTTCCTAAACCTTACTGCTCAGCGTAGAAAACGCTTTGCGATCTCCTTTATGCAGCCGAATGATAATGATAGAAGTCGCGTAAATATATAGAACTTTTCCTAAAAGTCCGTATTAAAATACCGCGTTTGCAACATCCCGTGCAACGGCTCTCTTGGCCCGTATGTGTTGTACTATAGTCAATCGAACCCTTTAACGACCCTAGCATTAAATAAATGAAAATTGGGGTCAACATCCAAAGGCAAGGTAGAGGGTATATAGGTTAACCGACTGAACTATTAAAATCGACCCCGTTTTACCGACTCTAGTATTGAATAAATGAAAATTGGGGTCAACATCCTAAGGCAAGGTGGAGGATGTATATGTTAACCGACTGAACTATTAAAATCGACCCCGTTTTACCGACTCTAGTATTGAACAAATGAAAATTGGGGTCAACATCCTAAGGCAAGGTTGAGGGTATATAGGCTAACTGACTGAACTATTAAAATCGACCCCGTTTTACCGACTCTAGTATTGAATAAATGAAAATTGGGGTCAACATCCTAAGGCAAGGCGGAGGATGTATATGTTAACCGACTGAACTATTAAAATCGACCCCGTTTTACCGACTCTAGTATTGAATAAATGAAAATTGGGGTCAACATCCTAAGGCAAGGTGGAGGATGTATATGTTAACCGACTGAACTATTAAAATCGACCCCGTTTTACCGACTCTAGTATTGAACAAATGAAAATTGGGGTCAACATCCTAAGGCAAGGTGGAGGGTGTATAGGCTAACTGACTGAACTATTAAAATCGACCCCGTTTTACCGACTCTAGTATTGAATAAATGAAAATTGGGGTCAACATCCTAAGGCAAGGTGGAGGGTATATAGGCTAACTGACTGAACTATTAAAATCGACCCCGTTTTACCGACTCTAGTATTGAATAAATGAAAATTGGGGTCAACATCCTAAGGCAAGGTGGAGGATGTATATGTTAACCGACTGAACTATTAAAATCGACCCCGTTTTACCGACTCTAGTATTGAACAAATGAAAATTGGGGTCAACATCCTAAGGCAAGGTAGAGGGTATATAGGCTAACCGACTGAACTATTAAAGTCGACCCCGTTTTACCAACTCTAGTATTGAACAAATGAAAATTGGGGTCAACATCCTAAGGCAAGGTGGAGGGCGTATATGTTAACCGGCTGAACTAGTAAAATTGACCCCGTTTTACCCACTCTGTTATTGAATAAATGAAAATTGGGGTCAACATCCTAACGTAAGGTTTGGGGTGTATATGTTAACCGACTGAACTATTAAAATTGACCCCGTTTTACCCACTCTATTATTGAATAAAGGAAAATTGGGGTCAACATCCTAAGGCAAGGTGGAGGATGTATATGTTAACCGACTGAACTATTAAAATTGACCCCGTTTTACCCACTCTATTATTGAATAAAGGAAAATTGGGGTCAACATCCTAAGGCAAGGTGGAGATGTATATGTTAACCGACCGAACTATTAAAATTGACCCCGTTTTACCGACTCTAGTATTGAACAAATGAAAATTGGGGTCAACATCCTAAGGCAAGGTGGAGGATGTATATGTTAACCGGCTGAACTAGTAAAATTGACCCCGTTTTACCCACTCTATTATTGAATAAATGAAAATTGGGGTCAACATCCTAACTCAAGGTTTTTGGTATATAGGTTAACCGACTGAACTATTAAAATGGACCCCGTTTTACCCACTCTATTATTGAATAAATGAAAATTGGGGTCAATATCCTAAGGCAAGGTGGAGGATGTATATGTTAACCGACTGAACTATTAAAATCGACCCCGTTTTACCGACTCTAGTATTGAACAAATGAAAATTGGGGTCAACATCCTAAGGCAAGGTAGAGGGTATATAGGCTAACCGACTGAACTATTAAAATCGACCCCGTTTTACCAACTCTAGTATTGAATAAATGAAAATTGGGGTCAACATCCTAAGGCAAGGTAGAGGGTATATAGGCTAACCGACTGAACTATTAAAATCGACCCCGTTTTACCGACTCTAGTATTGAATAAATGAAAATTGGGGTCAACATCCTAAGGCAAGGTGGAGGATGTATATGTTAACCGACTGAACTATTAAAATCGACCCCGTTTTACCGACTCTAGTATTGAACAAATGAAAATTGGGTTCAACATCCTAAGGCAAGGTGGAGGGTGTATAGGCTAACTGACTGAACTAGTAAAATTGACCCCGTTTTACCCACTCTATTATTGAATAAATGAAAATTGGGTTCAACATCCTAAGGCATGTTGAGGGGTGTATATTTTAACCGGCTGAACTAGTAAAATCGACCCCGTTTTATCGACTCTAGTATTAAATAAATGAAAATTGGGGTCAACATCCTAGGGCAAGGTGGAGGGTATATAGGTTAACCGGCTGAAGTATTAAAATCGACCCCGTTTTACCCACTCTAGTACTGAATAAATGAAAATGCGGTCAACATCCTAAGGCGAGGTGGAAAGTTTACAGGTTAACCGGCCGAATTAGTAAAATCGACATCCCCCCCTTTTACCCACTTTGTTATTGAATAAATGAAAATCGGGGTCAACATCGTAGAGGAAGGTGTTGGTTATTAAGTTTTCCCACTGAACTAGCAAAATCGACCTCGTTTTATCAACTATTGATAAATAAAAATTGGGATCAACATCGTAAGGCAAGGTGTAGGGTGTATAGGTTTCCCGGTTGAATAATGTAATGGGCAATAAGCATCAGTTGATCAGATGAGATGGCTTGATTTTGATAGCAGACACTAATTCAGCGAGCTCTCAAAAGGATACTTACAATTGGAAGCAATGAATTAAAGTTCAACTTGACATTCCAAAGTTAGAAAACAGTTTTAATCCATGCTTGTCTGGAATGCCAACAATGTAACATTTTCCTTGAATCAGAACTTATTAAAGTGGAGCATGCTCACAGCCTTAAGGTGATTCCTCAGTATTGCATTGCGCATCACTACTGCACATAATTTCTTGCGTCATTAGCGCGCGTACAGTCTGAACCAAAAGGGTTTCACTTGTGGATAAATTGACCAAATAAAAAAGCGGTTGTTTCCTCCTCAACGAGCATGGTTACCTATCTTTCTTATTGCATAATTGAACTGTTAAAATCACCTTCTTTGAGTTGAAAGAGTTTAGAAAGATTTTCTTGTCAGGAAATAAAGTTGTCGCTAAAAACGCGTTCACACCCATTTCCCATGGCCAAAAAATTATGACCTTGAGATCATGCACGCAAGGAGTGTTTTGAGTCGGTGTCAGTTGCATGTTTTTACAGTAAATCATACATCAAATTGTTCCTTATGGTCGATGCATTATATCTATTAAAGTTTTCCAAGCATTTCATTTCAACTATGCTCCAAGCTACCGTGTAAACAGTAACGTGAACCGACCAAGTAATAGTGGATGTGATAGGCAGTACTACATGGATAAATAGGGCAACTTTAACCCATCGCAACTCTTTCGCGAGCATGGTGACCTATGTTTTTTATTGCGTTTTTCGAAACAATGTATGGTTGGGAAAAATCAGGAAAGTTTAAACAAACACTGTTTGTCATCTTTTATTATTGAGGAATCGCCTTAAAAAAAATGTGGTCTTGCTTTTGCATGCTATGAAACCAACCAGGAGTTGTTCAACACGAAAGCAGTTAGTTTAAAGTTCTAATTTATTTGCCATAAAGAAAATAATTGATATGTGTAAATTACTTTAAAATTTATATTTGTTTAATTTTTAGAATGTATCTATTAATGAAATAATGTTTGCCCTTATAGCTCTCTCTCAAAATAATTAGTGCTCAAATGTTTCTTACAATACTTACAGCTAGGTTAAGAAAACTTATAAGGCAGACTTTAAACAATAACTTTGGAATTAGCTAGATACCGAGGTAACTAAGAGGAAATTAAAAACAAGCTAATGGTCATGCATTAAATTTATCCATTGAAAAGTTTTGTGTTAAGTGATCAACATCTCAGTATAATTTTCTTTAACTTTTGTGAACATATTCTGCAAACAAGAACAATTTCATAATACATTGTACATATATTACAGTGTGACACGTCTTACCATGAGAACCCAACAAACTGTTTTACAAGTTTTGTTTCCAAGTTTTGTAAATAACTTTGCACTCCTGTGATGAACACGAAGCGACAAACAATGAAATGAATCTTGTCGCTTTGTGTTTATCACAGGAGTGTAAAGTTAGCTGCAAAACATGTAAAAAAAGTTTGTTGGGTTCTCACGGTAAGGTGTGTCCCACTGTAAAATGAACAGAATCGGTAATTAAAGATAATCAATTCATGTATATTATACAAAAAAATAAAATATTCAGTGTTTGTACCATGTGATATTGTAAGTTGCAGTTTCCAAACAGGGCATCAAGAAGGCTCTTGTAAATAAATATTTATGCACAACCTTACTGTGCCTGCAAGTGTATATTACAATGTCACCCTATTGAGGATGCACGCATTAACAAGATCTAAGCTTATAAAAACTTTGCCTGGATTTAACTCTCTTGGATCGTCGGGAACCCTAGTTTTCCATTGATTGTCTACACTTTCTGCACTGGTGAATAGGAAACTAAATTTAAGTTACTTTTCAATAACTGATACAATGTACCGGTATATAAAATAATGTCATACTAAATACTCGAATAATTTAAAAATATGTAGTATCAAAAATTGACATTACATATATATACCAGTAGGTGCAGTAACAATTGCATCAAAATTTAAGGGCTGAGGTCATAACTGCCTCATGTTGAATTATGGCATGATTCACTTACAAATTGTGTTTTTGAGCGAAAAAAAGCATTTTGTTGCTAAAATGATTGCTGATTTATGTAAGTTGACGTAAAAGAGATGCAATTAGACCCAAAAATTCCACATCTGTGGAAAGAAATCTTTTGACGTAAAAAGTCAAATAGGATGCTCATTAGCCAAAATGTATTTTGTATTTTTGTGTGTGAAAATACAGTGGATCTTTTGGCCTGATTGAATCTCTTTTACTTTAACTTACAACCTGCCATTACTTCATAAGCAAGAAAATGTTTTCTCAGCTCAAAAACAAGTCAATACACCACTTTCATAATGGCGGCCGATTTATTTATTCTTTTATATGTATGTTAATTAGCCTCACTGGCCTCGTTTTAGATTAAAAATTCTTTTGAATTTTGCACATGCCAACGAGGCCAGAAAGGCTAATTAACATACATATAAAGGAATAAATAAATTGGCCGCCATTACGAAAGTGGTGTATTGAACAATACCAAAATTTGACATAAGGTGGTTATAAGCCCTCAGCCCTTCAATAATCTGATATATTGTTCTTGGATTTTACTCAGTGCAGATGGAAAATGTGTGAGCATTAACAATTCTTTATTGCTGTATGTCAAAAAAAAAAAGACTTGGAACTGAATAAGTCTTTACCTTTATAGCAGAGCTGTTATTAAGACATTGTTTCTTATTGTAGGAACATGTATGTATTTCATTGATCTGTACACACACTTATTCTTGCAATTTTTAACAAATGGAACCAAAGAGAGACAAGATTACCCTAGCTTAGTATTAAGGACCCATTGAGTGTACTCAGTCATATTATATATTATAATATGACTATTACAACCCTGCTTGTGTCTACATGTACCGTATTTTCTTGATTAAACGCCCCCCCGGCATTTATTTCAAACTTGGCCTAGTGGACCCGGCATTTCTTTGAATCAGCAGTTTTTTCTCGCCCGCCATTTTTCAAGAAAGGATTTATATTATTCGTTTTTCTTGGCAGCCGTGTACCTTGCCCTTAAATCTTAAGTTTATTATACCACAAATAAACGTTTGAGGGGCTTACTTACAACTTCCTCTATTATATCCGTCATTTGTTCGGGGCCCGGCGTTTAATCGAGAAAATATGGTATATGTTGTAGCTCAAAATTTGCCTTGGTTCAAAATTTACTTTCCTTTGTTTAAAACTCATTATCATACATTTTCATACCCTAAAACAAAGGAAAGTAAAAGTTTGAACCAAGGCAAATTTTGATCCACAACATAGACATTATCATAAGTACATTACCAAAATGTATAAACTATAGGAAAGCTATTCCTTTCCTATAAATTAATTACTTCTGTAATTTAATATGTGTAAAGCAATATTATGAGACCAAGTAATAGAACAAGAGGAAAAAATAAAATACAATTAACTCTCTCATAAGTGGCTATACTAGGGACCTGGAAAGGTGATTGATTACTGGTATGTAAGGTGGTTGCCTATGAGTCTATAATACAGCTTTTAACTGAGAAATCAATCAATTGAGATTTCTGCTAGAAAGTTGCTGAAGGGAGATGGTCACCTGCCAGATTGGTCACTTAAGAGAGAGTCAACCATAGGATTTTACTATGGAGTAATGTAAGGCACTAACTAAACAGACTTGTTTTGTTTAACACTAGGCCTGTAAAGAAACCTCTTTGGAAGTGCAAAACATTGGTCCTTCTCCAAAGAAGAATTTTCCTCTGGATTACCCATTACACATACATGGTCAGATGGCACCTCATGACCATGTATGACATTCTGATCTGGGTAAAGTTGTCCTGCAGCAAGAACACTGAATTCTACCTAACATGCAGGCAATCAATTGATCTGAAAAAATAGAGAAGAGAACTCATTTTAGTTGGTTGAGTCGAGTTGAGTGACGTGCACACAAGCCGCAAGGAATGAGGCTGACAGCTCAAGGAAAAGTGAAAATAAGGGACTGTACTGTTTTCTTATAAAAGCGGAGCACATGCTTGACATATGGATCAATTGGCAAGTCCACCTACTTTTGATGCCTTACCAGGTGTGCCATGAATTCATAGTCTGCGTCAACATTTGGTTTTAAGTTTGTGGTATTTGAAATGAGTGGCTGTATGCCCAAAGTAAGCTGTGCCAAGCAAGGCTAAAAATGACAGCGATCAATCTCAGAGTGATTTCTGTCATTTGTGCAGGTGTTGTTTCAAAACTGTGTACTGGAAATTTTAATAGAAGGAGAACCCCTGATGAACGATTGAGCAAGCCATCTAAAAGCTTGGAGAACATTTTTCATGTTTCAATAAACAAAGGTGAAGAACAACCTCTCTATTCGATTTTGCAACAGCTTAGTTTTTCTGTTTCTGAAAGTGATTTGCTTTTGTGCCATGTCTGCAAGACGCCTACATTGTATACAGTTTTTTTATTTCTCAAGGATTAAACAAGTTGTATCAAAAAAAATATATCGCTTTTGTTTAACGAGGGTGATACTTTAACATTCATTCATGAGACTGACAAACCTGTGGCCCTCAAATTCCAGGTTGAATTGGAATTAGAAATGTTAGTTTTTGTGGAGAGAGGAAAAACTGGAGGACCTGGAGAAAAAAGCCCTTGGAGCAAGGATGAGAACTAACAACAAACTCAACTCGAGTCGAGTCTAGGAATCGAACCCTGGCCAAATTGGTGGGAGGTGAGTGCTCTCACCACTGCACTTGAATGACTGTGCTTTTCACTGAAGTAAAGCTGAATGATATATCAAGACTTTGTTAAAGCCCATCGGCAAAACTGCAAAAACATCTTACTCTGAAGGCAATTCCTCCCAAGTACATGTATCTTTGCAAACATGCTTCAAGATACAACATCATGGCAAGACATTGTTTGCCTAGTTTTCTGAGGGATGTGACCTCAGATTTCTTATTAAAGTGACCAATAATATTGCTGTAGTGCCAGAGTGCTGGGTGGCTTGCTTTTAGTACGAAAACAGTGCAGTCTCTTTTTTAACTTTCTCTAGGTCTGCGTCCCCTTTCCTCACAGCTTTGCCGCTCATTTGCTTGCATGCACCTCACTCAATGTGGCTGTGTCAAACTTTTGAAATTAATGTTCATAATACTAGAGTAATATTAAACTTGATCTTATGAAAAACCTCATCTCAAAAAAGTTATATTCCACTGCTATTTAGCATAAACAGGACAATATATAGGGGTATTAACAAAAAGAATTCAGGTTACCTTTCTCTAAAATTTCTTAAACAAATATTAAATTGAGAAACATGCAAAGTAGACAACTAGTTGGCATTTCATCTGCCAGTTTGAATGGTACCTTGCTTTAAGTTAAAAGGTTTGTAGCCTTTTATTAAATTTTGAAATTCTTGCAGGACTTTCCATGACCTTTTCCAATCCATGACCGGTCATTGTAATTTATTGTCAAACTGTGGTTGTTTCTTACATGTAAGCTTACAGCTGTAAGCTTACATGTAGCTTGCTTATTTTGTCTTCTTGCTTTTTGTTTCGCAAAAACTTAACTGCCATATTCCATGAGCAACACTTTTCCAGGAATTTTATGACCCAGCATACAAATGCTCCACTAATCAATTGTGATCCCGTACACTAGAACAGAACCAAAATCTCTATTCATATAAGCTTATATTCAGATATATTTCAACAGTTCTGAGCCATCGAAGGAAACTTCCTTTTAGGAAGTCGAAATTCTGTGATATAAATTGATCCAACAAGAGAAGGTGATTAAGAAAGGCTTACAAAGCAAATGTAACCCCTCGAATAAAAAATAAGTCGAAAATTGATTCTAAAAAGTCTAAAAAAAGCACTCCTACCTTCGCCTCCGTCGCTCCGTCGACCCTCCGTCCGCCATTTTGAATACAGCAGAGCGGCCCGAGACAAACTCGACCTATGGTGGCCCAGTATTCTCATAAGAAAATTAGATGAAATATTTCAAGACATAGAAAAATACTGGCTGATTTCAATAAAAAGTATATATAAATTTAAAAAAATGAAAAATAAAAATAAAATGAAAAAAATGAAACTAAAAAAAACATAAGAATTTTATGAGAAAATAAAATAGAAAAAAAATAAATATAATAATAACTTGATAAGAAAACGACATGGGAAATCTGAATGGAAAAATATCAATACTAAAATACTAAAATCAAATTCAAAAGCGTTTTGATTCTTACATGTTAATAAATTGGCCCAGTGTTCTCATAGTAATTAAGAAGTAAAATGATTTTCATATGTTGCGACGTGGCCCAATGTTCTCATAGCTCTGCATACCTCGTGAGTCGTGACTGTCAATGGTGCCGTATATCAGTTGACAATTCACAGTTATATAGCGTAAGATCGACTGAGCCCTTCCTCATTGTATAGGGACAAAAGCCACCAAAAATGGCTTTTTACGTTGCAAATTACAGCTCAAAATTAGCGAGACAGCCCAATTTTCTCATAGCCCGAGATACATACTGACGGCGGTAATCCACGTTGTATCGAGGCAGGGGACTGGGCCTAAAGCTTGAGAGGTCGCTCAGCCGTGGATTCCCGCGCTTCGTTCGAAAAAGAAAAGGTGCTCATTTCGTGTTTAATACATAAAAAGCTTATATTCATCTTCTTGGATTTATGCTGAAACGATGCCTCCCAAGAGACGTCAACAAGTCTGGGAAGAACTTGAGGGACAGATGCGAGTAAAGAGGACAAGGATCGACGCAATGGGACAACGAGGCAAAGCTGGAGCGGCACCCCATGAACTTGTTGTTCAGAGGCTGGCAGCGGAGCCGGACAATAAACAAACCTACAGACCTGTTCAACCAAGAGAATTTGTTCCTTTTGAATTTGGGGAACTAACGCTTACCAACCTCAAGAAGGCATGCGCTGCCCATTTCAATCTCCCGGCTAGCACATGCGACGTGTTAGTCTCGAACAAAGGCCCGTCCTGTACTAACATTAATCAAATACCTCACCGCAAGGACAAGGTAAGAAATTTTGAAACTCAATTATTTCTTTTGGTATGTTTCATACGTTATTTAATTCCATCATGTCTTTACAACTCTATTTATTTCATGGCAAAAAAATCCTAAATGAGCGTTAATTTTACTTTTGCGAACTGGGTGGGGCTGAATTTGACAAGGTCATAAAAAAGGGCGGGGGGGAGGGGTCATCTAAAAAAAACGAAACATTCAGATGGAGATCACTAACATTTACTACCAGTGTTATAAATGCCCAGGTGCGAAAGTCTTTTTGGGCTTAGAATTCACCATTATATTTGTTTTTCTGGGGGGGGGGGGGGGGGGGGGGGCTAGCTCAAATGGTCTTGAAATTTTTGTATTGTAGGCCATGTTATTTGACAGATTGTTTAATAATTGTTATACAGTCCTTGTGAATACATGTTGCTCGTCTCATACTTTTCTGGCTTTCACTAAAGTAAAAAACATACACTGCAGAAACATTTTCAAGACTTTGGTTATTGACACACCAACAACAGAATCATTGGGTCAGTCTCCCACCTTTTATTGGCAATCTGGTTGACTCAAGTACACACCCTACCCCTCTCTCCTTAAATGGCTTGAGGTGTGTTTATGTCCTGTCTGCAATTTTAAGTGTCCTGAAAACCTTTTTTTGTTAAATTCTTAGTATTGTTTATTTCAGTTTCAGCTTCGGTGTTTACAAACTATCCTTTTTCATTTGTTTTCTAGGTGTACTTGGTGCGGTTTGCTGTACACCAAGAAAGTGACCTTGCTAGCATCTCTTGCCACTCTTCCCTCATTAATTGCGGCTCTCATTTAGCAAAATCTACCGAAAGCAACAAAACAACCAAGTCCCACCCCCCTGCAATTGCAGAAACAAAGTTTCCAACATCTGTTTCAATTTCTGAGATCCTGCAGGCTGGGAAGTTGGTTAAGCCAAAGCCCAAAAAAAAAGCTGCCCTCTTGCTAGAAAAATTTGATGTAAAAACAGGCGAGTGGCATGAAGAAGGAACCCTGCAATTACTTGTTGATGCAGAAAAGTTTTCATCTGGTGGCTTTAGGGATGCATTTCAAGCAACAAGTTACAACCTTGAGGAAAAGCAGAAATGGGTTATAAAAAAGTACAATGCTAAAGCCAAAGATGCTATCAAAAACACCCTCAAAACAACAGATGAAGATCACACCCGTAAACAAGTGCAAATGCACTCGGCTGCAAGGCAGCTGACAAGACAATTCAGCTTGAAAGTCCCAAGTCAATTTGGCCAGTGTTTCCACTACAACCGTGTATTCTACACAAAGTTTGAAGATGAGCCAGCAACAGTTGAGGAGTTTGTCCCTGGATATTTTGTGAAATATATCAACAACAATGGAGACTGTTGTTCTCTTCCAGGGGAATGTAGCACTGAGTACAAAGACGTGTTCTTGAAAGCTGAATGTTTGGTGCACTATTCATATGAGTATTCAAAACACAAGCTTATGCTGCTAGACATACAGGGGTCAAAATACCAGCTATATGATCCAGAAATTGCAACAACTGACTTGGTTTGTGATAATTCATCTGAATTTTTCTTCTGTTGTGGCAATTTGTCTACCATTGCCATTGGTGAATTCGTAAAAAATCACACTTGCGGTAAATACTGCAAAATGCTGGAATTGCCACCAGTGCCTCGTGACAAATTTGATTAAAGAACAATTTCTTGACAAAAAAATTAACATGATGGACAATGGTCAATAGCATTACTGGGCAGGTGTTAAAATTCATCAGTAATTCCTGCAAGAGTTCATTAGCATGATATGTACTTACGTATTTTAAAATATTTTATTTTTTTATGCAGCTAGTGCTGTCTGTGCACTAGTGATAAGCACATAAAGAGAAATGTTCAGTTTTTAATTACAATGTTCAAAGAGATGTGCTCACCATGATTGGACAGATCAATTTCATTATAATAACATTAATGCACTTCACACAGGTGCTCAAAAACCATACTCTGTAATAACATTAGGGATTGCAACCAGTCAAATTTATTACTAAACATGAACAAACACTTGACATTAATGCATTTTACTTATTGACCAGAATAATCAAGGTTGAGGCATTACTGCAGTCAGCTGAGCTAAAGGCTGAGTAGCTATAATTACACTTGTTGAGTTTGAGTTTGCTCCAGATATGACATTGAGACTAATACAATTCTCATGTAATTACACATTAACATAATGGAATTTAATGTTTGGAAATAAAATAATTTAAAGTTTGGACATGGGAGTCTGTCACCTAAATGTGTATAGTTTAAAAAAGAATGAAAAGATGTTTTCTATAGGGTTACATGTATGTAAACACTACTATCGTCTCAGTGTAAAATTAGACTTGCTATCACTCAAGACAATTAATGAGCACGATAATGCGCCTTCAGAAAGAGATAAGTGTCAGCGGCATCCCTGGGCTTGACTTTGTCTACCTCAGGAATTATTCTCTCACATTCCTCTCTTACATCTTGAGGTAAATAGTCATTTCCTTCTTGGAAAACACCTGATAGCTCAGCAACTTCATCAAGGGACTCTTTAGATACTGGCCAGCCTGAGAATGAAAGATAGTTCTTGTTCAAGTTTATGTGGTTAGAACATGATCATGAGTTGTATGAGAAAAGGTAATTTGGATAGTGATACAGGGTAGGAGGCTAAAAAACCAAATCTTATTTGGGTCAAGGGACAATATTACTACAAAAAGTCAAAACTGTCAAGCCTGTGCTTGAATTAAAAACCTGCAGTTTGCTGTACCAAAAGGCAGAGGGTCGGTAGGTTGGGGGGGGGGGGGGGGGTAGGGTAGGGGTGAGAGGATTGTCCTTCCACATGTTCTTATATTGACAGAAGGCACCAACCAAAGTTTATAGAACTAATAAAATCTAAACTTACATACCACAATCTTCAGTTCCATACTTTTCAGGAAATTGATAAACATGATTGGGAATCCCCTTAGGAAGCTGTGCATCTTTTTGCTTCCTAATTCTATGAGAATTCCAGACAGTTTCCTTGAAAATGTCCATTTCTTTCTGTATGACGGGTATAAACACAAAAGCCAGAAGATTTCTAGAAATTCAAAACAAACAATTTATTTATGCCTGCTTATTTTAAAGTTTTGCAATTTAATTGGAATAGGTCCTAATTAGTTATAAAAAAAAAAGGTCTATTGCAATGAATAGGCCTTTAACATCAATTGGTCACAAGACCTACATTCCTGCCATGAAATCTCTACAGTGTGGTTCATTATCCAAGATAAAAATCCATGAGAGATTTTATGGCAGATTGAAATTACAAGGATTTATATGGAACAACCACTGAAGCGCGAATGTATGGCAAGAAGTTGTTCTTTACTTATTTCACTTTAAAATTTGCACTCTAGCTTGTTTTGTTGTTTCAGATGAAATGTTTGCTTCAAATTACTGGGTTTTTTTGTTTAAGGAATGTAGGTAAGACCAATTTTAACTTTAATTGCAAAAGGCCTATTAAGGATAATGTCATCAAGCAAGATACAGTTGAGATCTCTAACACAACATTAAGAATAGATAGGTAGTTACTTGTCAGTTGACAGGTAACAGCAGGTTGTGCAAATACAGTTGAGATCTCTAACACAACATATTTAGAATATATATGTTGTTACCTGTCAATTTGATCATTTGGATCATAATGCCCTTGCTCTAAAAGAATTCTTAACTGTCTCTTGAAAAACTTCTCCATGCGGCTGTGCAGTTCATGCCACCATCGCTCAATCTAAACATATTTCAAGAGAAAGACGTATAATTAGGCTAAATTCTATGCGCGAGGAAAGTTGGAGGCATAATGTTCAAGAACAATTGGAAATTAAAAGTGCTATTTGCAGAATAACTCTCTTATCTGGTTATCTGTGGCTCTGCTTGCCAACATAACAGGCAGGTTTTCCTGATAAAATGCTATTAAAAATAAAGTCACCATATACTGGTTTATTGTTATTGGACAAAATCAAGTATGGCAGTGCAAAATGTACAAAGCATGATTTACTGTAACTTGAAGTACCCTATTACTTGTTGAAGGGCCATAGTGCACGGTCTCTGCACTATTGGTGATATCTCCATGGCCTTTCCTTAAAAATCCATGAATTGTTGCCATAATGCCCGTCTCTGTTCCCTTGTCAAGTCGGAGACGGCAGCTGATGACTAATGTACAGCAACATTAAAATCTTTATTAAATTCATTAATAATTTATAAGGAAAATACAAAAGAAATAAAAATTTAATGAAGGCTTACAAAGCTAATACAAACTGCTAATTAGTTACAACCAATAGTGGATGTATACTGTTCTGATACAACCACTTCTGGATGTAACTAATTAGCATTTCATAATAACAACATAATGAGATGAAAAAATAAACAAGCCATGTTCTCATAAAATGAACATCTTTAATAAATCATTATCTTTAAAAATATCATATAGCAGTAAAAATTTCAGGAAAATACATGAAAATATAATTGTTCTGGGATATAAACTTAATACGAACCCATGGGTTTATAAACAAAAACATCAAAACATTATTACCTTTACTCTTGTAGAGATGTTCTAGATACCATCTTCCAACTAGCTTAGGATTGGAATTTGACACCCAGACTTTAAGGTAAAGAAGATATCCACTGAAAACGTCTTGCATGCCATAAACAGCAAGAGGAAATGTGTCCTTAACAAAGTCCATCAATTTATCGTGACCATCCCCAGAGAAGGTGTGATTTGGTCCCTGAAATGGGAAATCCTAATTATAATGTAACTTGCAAAATGATAACATGTTTAAGGGTCTAGAATGTCAAAAAGAATGAGCTCCATAAGGGACATTGGGTTTAAGCATTTATTATAGTTTACTATATGGCTTCCGGCTACTAATGACAGCCCTGGATCTGCACGTCTGTCCTGTCAAATCAAAAGTTGTGAAAATGTGTTAATTTGGTACTGTAAGGGTGAAAATATATTGGAGCCACACCCCTCATATGGAACTACATGTATGGTACCTTTTAGAGGTTCTATTTAAAATCTTTGACAAGCATCTCCATCACTCCTATATGACAGTCCCCCCTCTCCTCCTTCCCTCCCCTCCCCTCCAGCTCCTCCCCTCCCCCTCCCCCTCCCCTCCCCTCCCTCCCCCGCAAGTATATACATGTGTATGTAGACACAAATGTCTGTGCAATTGCTCATAGAATACTTTTACCATAACACAACCTACCAGTGAAGTGAATGTGCCCGTAGCACCCCTCATTCTTTTACCACGGCCCACTTTCCGTCGGCGTTCTAGCCCTTCGGGGTCAACCTTTGTCATGACGTCATAGACGAGAGCCCGCGGGACGGCAAGATGGTGTTGTTCTCGTATCTTTTTCTGCAAGGTTCGATATCCCAGGAGCTGCCCTGGGCCGTCGTTTTCTTCGCAAACAGCTTCCTCTACTTGCTCGACTGTAATATTATGGTCAACGTACTTTATACCAAAGTGGACAAATCGTCGGCTCAGCGTGCCCAAACTCCATGAATACTGGGGATAGTCTCTTTTGACAAAGTCGAGGACTTCGCTACGACGAAGATTTGCTAATACGTACTTCTTCAGATCATCAGCTAAATCTTCATCATCTTCCCAGTCCGCATTCCTAATACGACTCATTTTAACGCTAAATACTATACTGCAAATAAAAACTCCAACACCGGACGCACTATCTTTTCGAACGAGGCGCGGGAATCCACGGCTGAGCGACCTCTCAAGCTTTAGGCCCAGTCCCCTGCCTCGATACAACGTGGATTACCGCCGTCAGTATGTATCTCGGGCTATGAGAAAATTGGGCTGTCTCGCTAATTTTGAGCTGTAATTTGCAACGTAAAAAGCCATTTTTGGTGGCTTTTTGTCCCTATACAATGAGGAAGGGCTCAGTCGATCTTACGCTATATAACTGTGAATTGTCAACTGATATACGGCACCATTGACAGTCACGACTCACGAGGTATGCAGAGCTATGAGAACATTGGGCCACGTCGCAACATATGAAAATCATTTTACTTCTTAATTACTATGAGAACACTGGGCCAATTTATTAACATGTAAGAATCAAAACGCTTTTGAATTTGATTTTAGTATTTTAGTATTGATATTTTTCCATTCAGATTTCCCATGTCGTTTTCTTATCAAGTTATTATTATATTTATCTTTTTTCTATTTTATTTTCGCATAAAATTATGTTTTTTTTTTAGTTTCATTTTTTTCATTTTATTTTTATTTTTCATTTTTTTAAATTTATATATACTTTTTATTGAAATCAGCCAGTATTTTTCTATGTCTTGAAATATTTCATCTAATTTTCTTATGAGAATACTGGGCCACCATACTCGACCCCAGGAATTACTCTTTCTCCATAATGTGTCGGGCGTTAATGATAATAGCGTAGCACTTGCCAGGCCGAAGGCCTGGCTGCGCAGCCCCATACTCATAGAACCTACGCCAAGATTTTTCATGGTCATGGCTAGCGGAATGTTTCGCGGGCGCGTGTCCGCCCGCCGGCGCCCGCCGTGTTGGAACAACATCCGGGATCTTGAAAGCAAGGCTTTGTTTTTCGCGCGGCCACACACCGTGAGCTCGGTAAACACTTTAGTTCTTGTGCCTAGCGGAGAATTAAACTCGTTATTTTCCTGCATTTTTTCGCGGTTTGCTACTCAAGACAGGGATACCAATTAAGGTATACTCAGAAGCCTCTTTAGTGGAAAAAGACGAGCTTTCAGGGATAAAATCTTGCTTCGAGGAACTTCATGTATTACATTTTTATCAATGCGGGAGATGATTTCAGAACCAGAAGCGGAGATTTGAATTTCCAAGCAAGCGAGGAACTTAAAGGTAAAACAGAATACAGTTTTCGATGAGAATTTATGTTGATATCAATCTGTGAGTGACTTGTTATTAGTGTTATTGTTAGTTTTGGCGAATTGATTTTAAAACGTGCCCATCTCTTGAATTTCATCGAAGAAAGCTTGAACTCGATGAGCTATAATTACATGGTACGCGTTTTGCTTTTAAACGTAAACTAATGGAGATTTGAATAAATTTTTTCGAAAGAAGATTGTGTTGTCCATTTTTATGTGTTTGTTCATTCATTAGATAGATTGAAAAGCGATTTTATGTAAACAAAACAAGACTTGATTTTATAGTACAGTTCTATGTTCACTCGCATCGCCTTATGCAAATATGTTTGTGTATTTTTGCAATTTTTGATTTTCAAATCAGTTTCTCGGGCAATTTTTGACAAACATAAACTGTATTTTATTCGGAAACTAGTGGTACTATTTATTCTAGACAGAGAAAAGTTGTTTTTGTGAACTTTTGTACGGTCTATAAAAATGTACTGTGCAGACGGTCGCGTAATACTGTTTTTGAGAATTGCTAAAATTGAAAATAGCCCCTTCGTCAATCTTAATTCTTTTGCTTCCAACCTTTCACCTTAGTTAAGTTTCACCTTAGTTAAGCTTGTTCAAAGTGCGACGCTGTTAGGCTTGGGCTATCTATATATATTAAGGACTTTAAGATCCACTACGGCGAACCTCTGCTACGGCTGATGCAACCGAAAGAGACTGGGCCGACTACGCCGTCTCCCGGCAAAATTCAAATGAACCGGGTACGGCGACTCGGCGATGTAAACAAATGTAACCTTGAACAAGTTTTTTGCTTTGCTGTTTGTTTGGGAAACAATGGTTTCTTGGAAAGAATTGAGAGAGCTTATAGTGTTATATTACTACATGGATGTCCTCGATGACGCCGAATTTCTCTTGCTATACGACCTTTACAGCCCACAGAACCTGGACTTTCCGTGTGACTTGTATCCAAATTTCGATCTTCAAAACTTGACCGAAGATGAATGTTGGGCCGAATTTCGGTTAAGAAAAGCTGATATCCCAAAGCTTTTTCAGGCTTTAAGGATTCCTGACGTCATAACTTGTCACCAAGGAACAATTTGCGAAGGAACTGAAGCGCTGTGTATACTTTTGAAGCGGTTGTGTTACCCTTGCCGATACAGCGACATGGTCCACTTGTTCGCTAAGCCCGTTCCTATAAACAGGGTTTTGTATTTTATTAATTCTTTTCGGTATTACTGACAAAATAAGCGCAAAAAGCTATTTTCTGCTTTTGAGATACAGTAGTGAAATGTCAAATGGAAATGTCGAGCTCGACATTGAACATGATAACTAGATACAATGAGTGGTCAATAAGATATTAAATGCGTAAAGGATTTTTGAGTTTTTGACTTCTTTCAGATCAGGAGAAAAACTACAATCAAGACTTGTGGATATTCATATAAGCTTATTGGCGCTCGATTTGCTTGAGAGTGCTTGTGAAATTTCAAAACTTTCGCTCTAACAAAGTTTTTGTCATTTAATTATTTAGGGGTAAATTTCATAATAAAAGGTACTGATTGTCATCAAAACAAAGAGCTTAAAAAGGGCAAACTCAGCAACCATTGATCAGCTAATCGACAGAAATTAATATACAAAATGGGATCGAAAACATTATTCTCCGGCTACGTGTTCTTAAAAAAAAAAAACATTTATATTCGAGACAACTCGTTCTACATTAAGCTGCATGAAATTTATCTCTCTAAATACACTGTTTTAGAGACTTGAGGTGAGCAAAAATAATAAAAAAACAACTTCGAACTTACGATGCTTGCGATTTCTGCTTGTCCATCTGAATACTGCTCGACAAACTTCAATTTTTTTTCGCTAAATGAACGTTATAAAACCCAAAACCAATTTAAAAATTTTAAAAATGAATGATCTTTGCATTATAACGAGTTTAATTGCATTCTAACGAGTTTAAATCTGATAGAAATACTGAATTTTACTCACGTTGTGAACACTCCGTCAAGTCGATGTGTTTGCCGTACCACACAGCCGTCCTACGGCGGGAAAGCTGCCTTGGACCACAAGTAGTGACGTCACCGGAAGTAATTTTTCACTATTTTGCCGTAGCCGAGCCTCTCCGTAGTGGATCTTAAGGTCGCTAATCATTATTTCAAAGCGATTTAAGATTTAATGATAATCGTTATTCTGGTCTCGAGATCATGTTGGGCATGCACAGGTATCCCATCGACCACAGGATCGCCAAATCCGGTTGAAATTAGGATGGCGTTCTCCTAACGTCGAACGCAATTAACTATATAAACCACAGGCGGACCACCCGATGTTTGTGTGTGTTACGTGACATCGTTCAATGGCGGTTACAAAAGAAATATGGGTTAACATAAATAACTTGGCCGCGATTTGCTCTGAATACTAAGTTTATCCTGTATGTTCAATAAAAGTTAAGATGAAATGTTAAATGAGTGTTGTGTGTTATTTTTTTGCCCGTTCTGAGCCGTTTAAGGTGTCATTTCGCGAGATAATTTATCGAACCCCAAGAGTAAGAAGAGAAAGAGAGACAAGGCAGGCAACAAACCAGCCGGCGACCGCGACCTTGTCCACTTCAAGCGCGATCTGACGCTAAACCAGCACATTTCTCACCTCGGAAACGCCGGCATCCGATTGAGCACAAATTTTTTTGTACTTGTACCGAGCTTGAGCTTCATCCTTCCAGAATTTTTCGAGAAAAGCGATCCTGAAGTCCAAAAAACTACTTTCTCAATATGATTGGTGCCAGATTCATGACCAA